>JAVHYY010000392.1:0-73558 GCA_035221665.1 Okamejei kenojei | reverse complement strand
CATAGAGGAGCTAGTAATTCAGGGGTTATGGTGAGTAAGGCAGGAAGAATGGGGTTAGGAGGGAGAGATAGATCAGCACGATTGATATTGGTGGAGTGACTCGATGGACCGAATGTCTAATTTGCTGCTAGATGTACCAGAGAAGCTGGTGCTGTAGGGAGGGCCAACAGGTGGGTTCGTCAGTCAATGACGCAATGAACGTGCGGCGTTTCCGTTTCTTGGTGTAGGAATGACCCGGGCGTGAGGCTCGTAATCCTTTGGGAACGCTGAAGTGAAGCATTAATGTTCTGCCTCGAAAATCCTGAGGAGGGGAGAGAGGGAGGGAAGAGAGGGTGATAAGAGAGTGGAAAGAGAGATGTTTTACACTGTCTTTTCTGCTCCCGATGCTCTTTGCAAGATCGTACAAGATAGGGTGACGTAGACCAGAGATCTAGGGTCACAGGTGAAGGGTTTCAAATCACTCTCCCTCTCCTCTCTGTTCAAAAAGTACTAAAATCCCAGTAACGTTCTAAACTCACAACATTTACGAGACACTACATTTGGAAAACATTAGGCTTGTCTTGGCGGAAAAACCCAGATCAATTTCTTAGATACAATAGGAAATAGGTGCAGGAGTAGGCCATTCGGCCCTTCGAGCGCTCGCCAGGTCAATTTGATCATGGCTTGATCATCCCCAATCAGTACCCCGTTCTGCCTTCTCACCATATCCTGACTCCGCTATTTTAAGAGCCTATCTAGCTCCTCTCTTGAAAGCAACCCAGACAACCCGGCCTCCACCGCCCTCTGAGGGCAGAGGAATTCCACGGACTCACCCTCTCTGTGTGAAAAAGGTGTTTCTCATCCTCGTTCTTAATGGCTTACCCCTTATTCTTAAACTGTGGGCCCCTGGTTTGGACTTCCCCCACATCGGGAAATGTTTCCTGCCTCTACCGTGTGTCCAAGCCTTAATAATTCTATATGTTTCAATGAGATACCCTCTCATCTCTTCTAAACTCCCGAGTGTACAAGCCCAGTCGCTCCATTCTCTCAGCATTTGACAGTCCCGCCATCCCGTGAATTAACTGGTGAACTATGCTGGGCTTCCAAATAGCAAGAATGTCCTTCCTCATATTAGGGGGACCAAACTGCACCACATACTCCAAGACATGGAATGCCCTTTACCGAATTATAAACAACAATAGATGGTGAAACACATAATTTAAATTTAAATCCGATGCTGGGTTGGGTGAGGCGGGTGGGGGGAGTGGTGTGGGGGGGACGAGGGGCACTTTATTTTTTCTTTCTTCTTATTTCTTTATCTTTCTGCCACACTCCCTTGGTAGTTTAGGGACTTATTTTAGAACATAGAAAATAGGTGCAGGAGGCCATTCGGCCATTCGAGCCAGCACCGCCATTCAATGTGATCACGGCTGATCGTCCCCAATCAATAACCCATGCCTGCCTTCTCCCCATATCCCTTGACTCCACTAGCCCCTAGAGCTTTATCAACTCTCTCTTAAATCCATCAGATGGGGGGAGGGGGGGGGGGGGGGGGGGGGGGACTTTTGGCCTCCACTTCCCTCTGTGGGCAGAGGAATTCCACAAATTCACAACTCTCTGGGTGGAAAAGTTTTTCCTCACCTCAGTCTTAAATGACTCCCCTTTATTCTAAGGACTGTGGCCCTGGTTCTCGACTCACCCAACTTTGGGACATTTTTCCTGAATCTAAGCTTGTCAGTCCTTTTATAATTTTTTAAAAGAAGGAACTGCAGATGCTGTAGAGAATCGAGGGGTACACAAAAGGCTGAAGAGGGTCTGACCCGAAAAACGTCGCCTATCTCCTTCGCTCCTTAGATGCTGCTGCAACCGCTGAGTTTCTCCAGCCTTTTGTGTACCTTTTATAATTTTAAATGTTTCTATAAGATTCCCCCTTCATCCTTCTTAACTCCAGTGAATTAAGCCTAGGTCTTTTCAATGCTTTCCTCTATGACAGTTCCGCATCCCAGGGATCAATCTCGTGAACTACGCTGCACTGCTCTCATCACAGGATGTCCTTTCCTCACATTAGACCAAAAAACTGTAACCCAATACTCCATATGTGGTCTACCAGAGCACTATACAACCAGCAGAAGAACCTCTTTTACTCTGGTACTGAAATCCTCATGTTATGAATACAACATGGATACAGGCTTCAGCCCACCGAGTCCGTGCCAATCAGCGATCCCCGCACACTAAACACATCCTACATACATAAACACTGGGGGACAATTTACCAATCTTTACCAGAGCTATTAACTACAAACCGCCACATCTTTGGAGTGGTGGGAGGAATCCGGAGCTCCCGGAGAAATCCCACGCAGGTCACGGGGAGAGAACGTGCAAACTCCTCACAGACAGCACCAGTGGGGATGGAACCGGGGTCTCTGGCGCTGTGAGGCGGCAACTCTACCGCTGCGCCATCGTGACACCAGAGAGGGAGGGAGAGGTGAATACTTCTCTCTCCCTCGTCCCTCTCCCTCCCTCTCCCTCTCTCTGCTTCTCTCTCTCCCTCATCCCTCTCTCTCCCTCCCTCTCTCCCTCCTTTATCCTCCCTCATCCCTCTATCTCCCTACCTCTCTCCATCCCTCATCCCTCTATCTCCCTCCCCTCTCCCTCCTTCTCTCTCTCCCTCATCCCTCTCTCTCCCTCCCCCTCTCCCTCCTTCTCTCCATCCCTCATCCCTCTCTCTCCCTCCCTATCCCTCTCTCTGCTTCTCTCCCTCCCTCATCCCTCTCTCTCTCCTCCCCCTATCCCTCCTTCTCTCCTCCTCATCCCTCTCCCCGCTCCCTCCTTCTCTCCCTCCTTCTCTCCATCCCTCTCTCTCTCCCACACACACACAGAGGGAGGGAAGGTGGGAAGGAGCGAGGGAGGGAAAGAGGAAAGGAGTCCGACTCATTCCTCAAAACTCTCAAATTCCTCTCTCTCTCTCTCTCAATCTCTCCAAAATGTTCTCAAAACTTCCTCAAAACTCTTCCAATCGGTGTCTCTCCCTCCTACCTCTCTTCACCCCCCCACCCCACCTCCTTTTTCCTCTCAATCCCACTCGATGCCCCAAAAAACAAACAAAAAACCACCTTGGGAACAAAATTCAGCGTTTCGCCCTCCACCCGGAGCCCGAGACCCGCCGTCCCGCTTTGCAGCGTCGGTGCGCCGCCCTTTAAGCGCCCCCGACCGGAGCGGCCTTTGTGGACACGAAGAGCACCACCCAACCGGAAGTGGTTCGGGGATCGCTGCAATAAAAAAGCAGATAAAGATGAAAGCGCCGCCATGGCAGCGGGAGAGGCAGCAATGCAGCCAGTGCATGCATGCATTCCCTTTAATGCAGCAGGGGGAACTTGCACAGCGCTGGCAGGGCCGATCTGCGCATTTTATAATTCACCTATATTACACTTATAGGGAGGTTTCACGGCAGTGGGGTCACGACCCATGACCCGTACTGTTGCTACGCTACGCCAAGTGGAGTACAAGCAAAGAGCTGCATGGTGAACACTTGACCATTGTTTCCAGTGTAGCGGGGCACGTTAACCCGCCCGCCGAAATCGTTAATTTTTGCGCAGTAAATAATTATTGAAATCGGATAGGTGATATTTATCCTACTTCCGAATTCCAAAAGTGAGAAATGACGGTAGAGAGAAAACGAGAGCTGAAGGGACATAACAACAGCCAGTGGTTGGCAAAAACATTGGCGTTTGCTTCCTGCATTTCATCAACGAAGGCATTATTTGTAGGGTTTTTTCTCGATTCCTTGGCATTCTAAAAAATTTTCAAGAAGTGGTAAATCTGGCTGTAAAATTTTTAAAGCGCCCATGGTTTTTCAAGTTGGGTTTTATACATACAAAAGAAAAAGCCTCTGAAGCAAAATTTACAGCCAGTATTTAATTACTTTCTGAGACTTTTTAGCTTACAAAAGGGATCAAGGAAACAACACAAAATTAACGTTGATGAAATGCAGTGAGCTAACATGTATTATTTTCCATATTTTCAATTCCGATATCTGCTCGGCCAATGTTCAGCAAGCACTTTGCTGTTGTTGCCCTTCAGCTCTCGCTTCTCTTTACCTTCATTTCGATTCCCTTTTTGGAAATCTGAAGTTGGGTGTAACATGTCTCTTCACACTTACCCCGACTTCCACAATTTTTGCAGGCAAAATCCAACTTTTGGCGGTTTTAAAGGTAGGAAAGTACCGGTCTCTTGTATTAATAAAACATCTACCGGAAGTTACGTATTGTCCTCCAGAATGGATTGAGCGGCTCCGTGCGTCAAGACCTATGACCAGTTACCTTACGTGCAGACCCCCTTATAGCTGCTAGGCCGATTCTGTTTCATTTCCAAACATTTGCCCAAACACACCCCCACCCCCCCCCCCCCCCCCAATCTCAACCAATGCACTTGCGGGACAACGGAGTGGATGCGGGGAGCCCAGAGGCACCCGAAACAGGCCATTCGGCCCATTCCCCCTGCCAGGCCCGCAGTTGGCATTGTCTGAATCGGTCTACGTTCGCCAAAAATTCCCTTAGCAGAGAGCGAGGAGAGATACAGCGAGACAGTCAGTACAGAGGACAGAGAGAGGATGGAGAGCGACAGAGAAAGAGAGAGACGACAGACAGATGAGACAGTGGGACACAGTGTGGAAACAGGCCCCTTCGCCCAAATTGGCCACACAGCCGACATGCCCCATCTACACTTGTCCCACCTGCTGCCCATATTTGGCCCAATCCCTCCAAAACCTGTCCTATCATGTACCTGTCCAAGGTGTTGTGATAGTCTCACTTCAACTACCTCCTCGGCAGCTGTTCATACACCCACCACCATACAACCGTGTGGAAAAGTTTGCTCCTCAGATTCCAATTGCAAATTTTCCCCACCCCGCCTCTCTCACCCCTTAAACCCGTGCCCTATGGTCTCGATTACCCTACTCTGGAAGAGACTCATTGTGTCTCCCGATCTCTTCTCTGGTGCTTTTGCTACACCTTAATAAGATCGCCCATCATCCTCCTGTGTGCTCCAAGAATAGAGTCACAGCTGCCCCACCTATCCCTGTACGCTCAGGCCCCTCGAGTACCTGGCAAACATCCTCATAAATCTTCTCGCGCCCTTTCCAAGCTCGAGATCGTATTTCCTGTTTCACCAGGAGGTGCAGTTATATCCTTAATTTGGCTGGGGTTTATTGGAATAGTTATCCTATCTGGCACTGGTTAGTGCAGCAAGTTCAACTGCTAAATAATTGTGATTAGTACAGGTATGATGATGTTTTTAAATTGTAATATATAATATTATGTTACAAATACATGAGCTGACCAGAAGGGGGTTCAGGTCTCAAATTGTCACAGGCATACAGGGGACTTTGATAGGTCAGCACAGTTATATACAAACAATATGTCAAGTTCATCAAGAGTCTTGGAGTTTTGGACTAGCAATGTTGTTAGACACAAAATATTTGGGAGAACTTTGGTTCGGGATATTCCAGATGATAAAAACTGAGTTTGTGTTATGTAGGAATGTGATTCTGATTCCAGATTCTCATTCACAGGGCTGCTACAACCTCAGAGCAAAGGTATTTATGTTCCGGGCTGGGTCGCATCGTTCGGCTGCAGCAACGGTCCAATGAAACGAATTCTCCAAACATCTGTAATGACCCTTTGCTGTACAGGGGTATTTGTTAATTCTATTTGTGTTCTGATATATTTTCCATCTGGGTGAGTAGATGGAAATATTATTGTTTCATTTAAACTGCATCAGCATGTTTTACATCTGTCATGACTGTATGCATTATTAATGTTTTCCCTCATTGTCAATGAAGCAGCTTGGTTGTGTATACTCGATTCCCCCCCCCCCCACCGCATGGAAATCACGGAACTTTGACGTCTTCAGTGTCACTCACGTGACTCCGAAGTAAAATAGTAAGATTAAAACGAGAACTTAACCCAGATTTTATCTTTATTTGATGAGGAGTCAAGTTGAGGGACTACGTGCCTCCTCTCCCAGCCCTCATTGATCTCATATGGTAGTTCTAGTCTTTTATTATCTTACCATTATACTTCAACCAATCACTATTATCTGTGATTTCACACGATGCTTTGGAAGAATGACGCACAACGGCTGTACGGGGTATTCACATAGTCCCTCAACTCGATGACTCATAAAATAAAGATCAAGTTCAAAGGGTAAGTTCTCGTTTAATCTTACTATTTATGTTCAGAGTTTTGTCTGTAGCCAGTTTTTATAGCCTGATGGCTATGGAATTAGCTATTCCTGAACCAGGACGTTGCAATCTTCAGGCTCCCCCCATGTACCATCTCCTTAAGGTACGCAGGTGAGATGAGTGTGTGGCCAGGTGGTGTGGGGTCTTTGATGATACTGCCAGCCTTTTTGAGGCAGTGATGCGTAAATCCCCCCGATGGAAGGAAGGTCAGAGCTGAGATGGAATGGGCAGTGCTTACTATTTTTTGTAGTCTTTTCCTCTCTCCTGGCGCTCATGTTGCGGATGTACCGGTCTTATGTAAGCTCTCTACTGTGCACCTGTAGAAGTTGAGAGAGTCTCTTGACAAACCATAATTCCCCCCCCCCCCTCCCCCCTCTCAGGAAGTAGAGGCGTTGATGAGCTTTCTTGCTAATTGCATTAGTGTTCTTGGACAAGGGAAGATATGCAGAGATGTGCCAGGAATTTGAAGCTCTTGACCCTTTCAACCCATTTTGGATATAAAGGGGACTGTGTTTTTTTTTGGTCCCCATCCTATCCTTCAAAAGTCCACAATCATTTACATGGTTATTGCTGGTGTTTATATACCCCCCCCCCCCCCCCTAAAAAATTTTTTCATTTTTTTTAAAAAATTCTTTTTTTCCCCCCCCCCCCCCCCCCCCCCCCCCCCTTTTTTCGGGCCCAGGTTATTGTGCTGGCACCGTATGGACAGTTCCTCGATCTCTCTTCTGTACTCCGATCATCCCCATCAGTGATATGTCCACAACAGTGGTTTCGTCTGCGAACGTAATGATGGAGTTTGCATGTTGACCAAGCTATGCATGTCATGAGTATAGAGAGAGTACAGCAGGGGGCTGAGCATGCAGCCTTGAGGTGCTCCGTGCTGATTGTTATCGAGTCTGACACAATTCCACCAGCAGAGGAGGGACAAAGGGCTTAAATAGGAAAGGGAAATAGATTATGAAAGAAAACTGACAGGGTACATAAAAGTGACTGCAAAGGTTTTTATAGATGTGAAGAGAAAAAGATTAGTTAAAACAAATGTAGGTCCCTTGCAGTCAGAAACAGGTGAATTTATCATGGGAACAAGGACAAGGACAAGGCAGACCAATTAAATAGTGTTAGTGTGTTATCGTATTATGTGTTATAGTGTTAGTGTGTTATCGTATTATGACACACATTATGCCACGATATATCACTATAGAATAACACACGATTGCACACTACAATACACTAAAATATACAATAACACACTGTTGTAAACGATAACACACTAACTCTGTTGTCGGTTTTATAGTTTCATCGTATTATAGTCATAGTGTTATAACAAATTCTAGTATGTTATGTCATAATGTGATATCATGTTAGAGTGTATTATATCGTATTAAGGTGTTATAATGTATTAAATTATGGTATGTAATATTAGAGTGTGTTGTATTGTGGTTGTGTTATAGTGTATTGTAGCGTGTGATAGTATTATAATGTTGTAGTGTGTTTAACTGTGTAGTGTACTGTAATGTGGTATTATATTGCATTATATATATTATATGTTAGTCTCGACTGGTTATAGTTGTATTTTAGTGTGGGACGTAGTGTCAGTGTCTATAAGTGTAATATAGCGTATTACTTTACCCATATCACACATCTGAGCTATGTTGTCCCTTGTTTGAGTGCCAGCAGGGTAACAGGGGAATATTTTCTTGTAGTGTACGTGTTACAGCGGGTGTCTTAGATTCCCATGGTCTCACATCCGGCGAACTTTGGCAAATGCAATGTGGCGCTGCGTATTTGAATTTGTTCTCGACAAAACAAGCAAATGGCAGCCTCCTGCGAGAAGAGGTCGCGACTTTTGACGAACAGCAATTTGACGAATTTTACAAAACAAAAGACGCGCAGAAACGAAGAAGGCAACGAAACAAGCAGTAACAAATATTCAAGGATTTGATGGAGAGGGGTCTAGAGGGTTAGCTGTCGTTATTCAAACGGCAGAACAGAGAAGACTTTGGCCCATTTTTGGCTAAATTTTAGGCATTATCCTCTCTAGATGTCTGATATGGGGTTCGGGAGATACGACATATATCACTAGATCCATATTGCACTCGTCTTCGACTCGGGCAATATGAAATCTACGTCATGGCATATATTAGTTATTCCCCCTAGGCCAGTCCATATTTCTCTTTAATTATATACTTTTCTTTAGTGGAAGATATAGTGAGATAGTGTGTCCAGTCCATTATAGTGTTATTTTGTATTATATAGTATATATTGCGTTTGTCATAGTTTTTAGTATTATAGTGTGTATTAAATCGTATAATGTATTATAATGTAATAGAGAATTATCGTGTTTATATTGTGCTATAGGTGTAATGTTATATATATATCATTGTGTTATATTTGTAGTATTAGAGTGTTATATTATTATTTAGTATTGTATTGGTGTGTTATCGTATTATGCGTTATAGTTGTTAGTGAGTTATCGTATTATGTGTTTATAGTGTTAGTGTGTTATCGTATTATGTGTTATAGTATTAGTTGCCGTTATCGTATTATGTATTATAATGGTGTATAATAATGTATATTATAAATAAGGGGCTAATATATAGTGTTATAATTTATATGTAACAGTTTATTATAGTATATTTACTTTTTATGTAGATCAATCACTATACCTCTCTTTCAAATCTATCTCTATATCTTTATCTCTCTCCCGCTATCTATTCATCCTCCAGCTCCATCTCCAGCTCCATCTCGAGTCCTGCTCCATCTCCAGCTCCCTCAGATACAACTCCCAGCTCCATCAGTAGCTCTCGCCTCAGCTCCATCTCCACCTCTAGCTCCTGCTTCTACTCCATTATCACTCTTTCTCTACCACCCTATTTATCAAAATCTCTACCTCTCTCTTTTTTATCGCTATGTATCTGTATCTGTATCTCTATCTCTATCACTATCTCTAGCTCAAGCTCTCGCTTTCTCTCTCTATCTTCATTACTGCATCTCGAGGACCTCGAGTATCTCTATCTCGACCTCTTTCTCAAGATCTATCCCTATTTCGAGCTCTATCTCGAGCTTTATCTGGAAAACTCTAGCTCGAGAATATCGAAATCTATCTCTTGCGATAACAAGCTCTATTTCTCTCGAAATCAATATTTATCTCGAGTAATTATCTGTATTTATTTCGCGCTTTATATCTGTATCACGAGCTCTATTATTTCGAGCTCTATCTCTATCTCGAGCTCGATCTCCATCAAGTTATCTCTATTTCGATCTCTCTCTTTATCAATATCTCTATCTCTATCTAGAGCTCAGCCCGTCACGAGCTCCATCTATCTATACTTAGGCCGAGCTCACACCTCGAGCTCCATCTATCTCGAGTATCTCCCTCGAATATCTCTATCTCTAGTATCTCTAACTCCACTCTCTCTATCTCTCTCTCTCTCTATCTCTCTCGAGCCCCATCGAGCTCTATTACCTTTATACCTCGAGCATTATCTGAGCTCTATTTTCTCTCTCGAGCTCTATCTCTATCTCGAGCTCTATCTCTATCTCTATTTCTCGAGCTACTCTATCACTATCTCGAGTATATCTGTCGCGAGCTCTATCTCGTGCTCTATCTCGAGCTCTATGTCTATCTCGAGCTCGCTCTACCTCATCACGAGTATAAATGTAATAATAACACCCCATTTAACACAGTATAAATTCCATCATCTCCAGTACTAGTTCCATCAGCAATCCAGCAGCAATTCCACCTCCTGTGGGCATCTCCATCTCAAACTCTAGTTGCAGCTCTAGCTCCACCTCCATCTCTATCTCCAGCTCACCAGCCGGGCCGTCCTGCTCATTCCGCTCGGCTTTAATCTCCAGCGGCATTCTTCGTCCAGCTCCAATTCTTGAGCTCGAGCTCCATGTCCACCTCTATCTCCAGCTCCAGGTCCATCCCCAGCGTTTCATGTCCTGCTCCATCTCCAGTTGCAGCTCCCTCCACGCTCTCAGCTCAACTCCATCCCCAGTTCAGTCCAGTTTCCAGTTTCAGCTCCTCAGCTCTAGCTCCATCTCCAGCTCCTTCTCCAGTTCCAGCTCTAGCTCCATCTCAAGTTGCATCTCCAGCTCCATCTCCATCTCCTGCTCTAAATCTAGCTCCATTTCCAGCTCCATCTCTAGCTACGTCTCCAGCTCAATCTCTGCCTTCTCCAGCGCCATCTCCAGCTCCTTCTTGTTCTATCTCTAGCTCAATCTACAGCTCCAGCTCAAGCTCCATCTCCATTTCAATTGCCAGCTCTAATTCTAGCTCCACCTCAAGCTCCATCTCCTGTTCCAGCTCTTGCTCCATATCCAGCTCTATCTCCAGGCTGACTCCAGCTCCAATTTAACTCAACCTAGCTCTAGATCTTGCTCCACCTCCAGCTCTATCTCCAGCTCTAGCTACAGCTCCATTTCCCAGCTTCAGCTCTGGCTCCATCTCAAGCTCCAGCTCCAGCTCCAACTCCCGCTATAGCTCTAGTTCCAACCTCCAGCTTACACCTCAGCTGAACTAGCTAGAGCTCCATTTCCAGTCCCATCTCCAGCTCCATCTCCAGCTCTGGCTCCATGTCTAGCACGAGCACGTGCTCTACCTCTGCCTCCAGCTCCATCTCCAGCTCCATTTCCAGCACTAGCTCTAGTACTATCTCTAACTCTAGCTGCATCTGAAGCTCTAGCTCTAGCTCTAACTCCATCTGAAGCTCCATTCCCAGCACTAGCTTGCACTAGATCTCCAGATCTAGCTCCATCTCCATCTCCATTTCCATCTCCAGCTCAATCTTCAGCTCTTGCTCTAGCTCCATCGCTTGATCCAGCTCTAGCTCCATCTCAGGCTCCATCCCCAGATCTAGCTTTAGCCCCGATCACCAGATGCAGCTCAAATTCCATGTCCAGCTCAAACTCCAGCTCTAGCTCTAGTAGCTGTACTGGCTGCAGCTCCATCTCCAGTTCCGTCTCCAGCTCCATCTCCAGATCTTCCTCGAGCGCCAGTTCCAGCTCCAGCTCCAGCTTCGTTTCCAGCTCCATCTCAGCCATCTCCATATCCATCCCCATCTCCAGCTCCTAGCTCATACTTCCATCCCCAGCCCCAGCTCCATCTCCAGGTCCATCTCAATCTCTAGCTCCCTCTCCAGTTCCATCTCCTGCTCTGAAGCTAGAGCTGGAGTTAAACTAGAGCTGGATTGAAGTGGAGATAGAGCTGGAGATGGAGCTAGAGCTGGAGCTGCGTCTGGAGATGGAGCTTGAGATGGAACTAGAGCTGCTGCTGGCGATGGAGATAGAGCAAGAGCTGCAGGAGCTGGAGACTGAGCTGTAGATGGAGTAGAGCTGGAGCTGGAAGGAGCTGGAACTGGAGGTGGAGCAGGAGATCGAGCTGGAGATGAAGCTAGAGATGGAGCTGGAGATGGAGTAGAGCTGGAGCTGGAAGGAGCTGGATCTGGGAGGTGGATGAGGAGATCGGCTGGACATGAAGCTAGAGATCGAGTGGAGATAGAGATGGAGTTGAAGATGAAGGTAGAGTCGGAGCTGGTGATGGAGATGGAGATGAAGCTGTTGGAGATAGAGATGAAACTGGAGATGGAGCTCGAGCTGGAATAGGAGTTGGAGATGGTGCTGGAGATTGATCTGGAGCTGGAGATGGAGATGGACCTAGAGCTGGAGCTGGAAATCGAGCTGGAGATGGACCTGGAGATGGAGATAGAGCTAGAGCTATTGATGCGAACTCAAGATGGAACTGGAGATGGAGCTGGAGCCTGAGGTGCAGATAGAGCTGGAGCTAGAGAGAGATAAAGAAGGAGCTCGCGAAAAAAATAGAGGCGGAGCTAATTATGGAGATGGAGCTCTTGGAGATCGACCTGGAGGTGCGGGAGATGGAGCTGGAGATGGAACTGGGGATGGAGCTGGAGCTAGAGCAGGAGCTGGAGTTGGACATGGAGGAAGAGCTGGAGATCGAGTTGCAGCTGGAGCTGGAGCTAGAGCTTGAGATGGAGCTGGAGACTGAGCCAGAACTGGAGCTGGAAAGAGAGCTAGAGATGGAGCTAGATTGTACTGGAGATGGAACTGGAGATGGAGCTACAGATTGAGCTGGAGCTAGAGCTGGAGGTGGAGCTAGAGCTGGAGGTGGAGCTGGAGCTGGAAATGGAGCGGAAGATGGAACAAGAGATGGAGTTAGACCTGGAGCTAGAGCTGGTGAAGGAGCTGGAACTGGAGCTGGAGCTGAAGCTGGAGCTGTAGATGGGCCTGGAAATAGAGCTGAAGCTGGAGCTTGGCATGGAGCTGGAGCTGGAGATTCTGGACATGAAGCTAGAGCTGGAGGAGCAGCAGATGGAGCTTGAGGTAGAACAGGAGATGCTGGAGATGGAGACAGAGATAGAGCTGACGCTAGATTATCAACTGTAGATTGAGATGAACCTAAAGCTGAAGATGGGGCTGGAGATGGAGATGGCGTTACAGCTGAAGATGCAGCTGGAGATAGTGTTGGTGCTGGATATGGTGCTGGAGCTGGATATAGAGCTGGAGCTGGAGGTGGATCTGGCGATTGGGCAGGAGATGGAGCCAGAGCTAGGTGGAGATGGAGATAGAGCTGGAGATGGAGATGGAGATAGAGCTGGAGCTAGAGGTAGATCTGGACATGGGGATGAAGATGGAGCCAGAGCTGGAGATGGAGGTAGAGCTGGAGCTGCAGATGTAGCTGGAATAGAGATAGAGCTAGAGTTGGAGCTGGAGTTGGACCTGGCGATGGAGCTGGAGGTGGAGCTGGTGGTGGAGATGGAGATGGAGCTGGAGATGGCTCTGGAGATGGGTCTGGAGCTCCGGGTGGAGATGGAGATGGAACTAAATCTGGAGGTGGACCTGAAAATTGTGCCTGAGATGTAGCTGGAGATGGAGCTGAAGCTGGTGCTGGGGATGGTGCTGAAGATGGAGCTGGAGCTGAAGTCTGAGGTAGAGATGGAGCTAGAGATGGCGTTGGAGATGCAACTGGAGAGGAAATGGAGGTTGAGCTGGAGCTGGAGCTAGAGAGATAATGAAATGGAGCTGCAGAAAAGGATAGTGGAGCTAGAGATAAAGATGGAGCTAGACTCGGAGATGGACCTGGAGGTGCAGGATATAGAGGTGGAGCTTGAGCTGGAGATGGAACAGGGGCTGGAGATGGAGCTGCAGATGGAGCTTGAGATGGAGATGGAAGTGGAGCTTGAGTTGGAGCTGGAGATGGAGGTGGAGATGGAAATGGAGCGGAAGATGGAGAGGAAGATGGACGTAGAGCTGGAGATAGAGCTGGAGCTGGTGGTGGATCTGGCGATTGGGCAGGAGATGGATCTGGAGCTAGACTTGTAACTGGAGCTGGTGGTGGATCTGGCGATTGGGCAGGAGATGGAGTCAGAGTGGGTGGAGATGGAGATACAGCTAGAGTAGCGGATGTGGAAACGTATCTAGAGCTGGAGCTGGAGATGGTGATGGAGATGGAGATGGAGCTGGAGCTGGAGATGGAGATGGAGTTAGAGCTGGAGCTAGAGGTAGATCTGGACATGGGGATGGAGATGGAGCCAGAGCTGGAGACGGAGATAGAGCTGGAGCTGCATATGTAGCTGGAATAGAGATAGAGCGAGAGATGGAGCTGGAGATGGACCTGGCGATGGAGCTGGAGTTGGAGCTGGAGATGGACCTGGTTATGCAGCTAGAGCTGGAGATGGAGCTGGAGGTGGATATGGAGATGGAGGTGGAGATGACGCTGGAAATGGAGGTAGAGCTGGGGATGGAGCTAGAGCTAGAGCTAGAACTGGAGCTAGAGCTAGTGCTAGAACTGGAGCTAGAGTTGGAGATGGAGATGGAGCTAGATCTGGAGATGGACCTGAAGATGGTGCTTGAGATGTACCTGGAGATGGAGCTGGAGATGGTGCTGGGGATGCAGCTGGATATGGAGATGGACCTGGAGCTGATATCTGAGGTAGATATGGAGCTAGAAATGGCTGGAGATGCAAATGGAGAGGGAACAGGAGGTTGAGGTGGAGAGAGAGCTGGAGCTAGTGAGAGAAGGAATTGGAGCTGTAGAAAAATATAGTGGAGCTAGAGATAAAGATGGAGCTGGACTCCGAGATAGTCCTGGAGGTGCGGGAGCTGGAACAGGGATAACTGGAATAGAGATAGAGCTAGTTGGAGCTGGAGTTGGACCTGGCGATGGAGCTGGAGGTGGAGCTGGAGGTGGAGATGGAGATGGAGCTGGAGATGGCTCTGGAGATGGAGCTGGAGATGGAGCTGGAGCTAGAGATGGATCTGGAGCTAGGGGTGGAGATGGAGATGGAACTAAATCTGGTGGTGGACCTGAAAATTGTGCCTGAGATGTAGCTGGAGATGGATCTGGAGCTGAAATCTGAGGTAGAGATGGAGCTAGAGATGGCGCTGGAGATGCAACTGGAGAGGAAACTGGAGGTTGAGCTGGAGCTGGAGCTAGAGAGATAATGAAATGGAGCTGCAGAAAAATATAGTGGAGCTAGAGATAAAGATGGAGCTAGACTCGGAGATGGACCTGGAGGTGCGGGATATAGATCTGGAGCGCGAGCTGGAGATCGAACAGGGGCTGGAGATGGAGCTGCAAATGGAGCTTGAGATGGAGATGGAAGTGGAGTTTGAGTTGGAGCTGGACATGGAGGTGGAGATGGAAATGGAGCGGAAGATGGAACTAGAGATGGAGAGGAAGATGGACAGAGCTGGAGATGGAGTTAGAGATGGATCTGGTGCTAGACTTGTAGCTGGAGCTAAAGCTGGAGGTGGATCTAGAGCTGGAGCTGGAGTTGGAGCTGATGCTGGAGCTGGAGATGGAGCGGGAGATGAACCTGGAGATGGCGTTGGACCTTGAGCTAGAGCTAGTGATGGAGCTGGAAGTGGAGCTGGAGCTGCAGATGGCGATGGGCCTGGAAATAGAGCTGGAGCTGGAGCTTGACATGGAGCTGGAGCTGGAGCTGGAGATTCTGGACATGAAGCTAGAGCTGGAGGAGCTGGAGGTGGAGCTTGAGGTAGAACAGGAGATGGAGATAGATATAGACCTGACGCTAGATTATCAGCTGTAGATTGAGATGAACCAAAAGCTGAAGATGGTGCTGCAGCTGGAGATGGAGTTAGAGCTGAAGATGCAACTGGAGATAGTGCTGGTGCTGGATATGGTGCTGGGGCTGGATATAGAGCTGGAACTGGAGGTGGATCTGGCGATTGGGCAGGAGATGGAGCCAGAGGTAGGTGGAGATGGAGTTACAGCTAGAGTAGCGGATGTGGAAATGTATCTAGAGCTGGAGTTGGAGACGGTGATGGAGATGGAGATGGAGGCTGGAGATGGAGTTAGAGCTGGAGCTAGAGGTAGATCTGGACATGGGGATGGAGATGGAGCCAGAGCTGGAGACGGAGATAGAGCTGGAGCTGCAGATGTAGCTGGAATAGAGATAGAGCTAGAGTTGGAGCAGGAGTTGGAGTTGGACTTGGCGATGGTGCTGGAGTTGGAGCGAGAGATGGACCTGGAGGTGGAGCTAAAGGTGGAGATGGAGATGGAGCTGGAGATGGCTCTGGAGATGGACCTGGAGAAGGAACTGGAGCTACAGATGGATCTGGAGCTAGGAGATGGAGCTGGAACTAACTCTGGAGGTGGACCTGAAAATTGTGCCTGAGATGTAGCTGGAGATGGAGCTGGAGCTTATGTCTGAGCTAGAGATGGCGCTGGAGATGGAGAGGAAACTGGAGGTTGAGCTGGAGATAGAGCTGGAGCTAGAGAGATAATGAAACGGAGCTGCAGAAAAAGATAGTGGAGCTAGAGATAAAGATGGAGCTAGACTCGGAGATGGTCCTGGAGATGTGGGAGATGGAGGTGGAACAGGGGATGTTCCATCTGTTGGAGCTGGAGTTCCATCACCAGCTCCATCTCCATCTCCAGTGCAGAAGCTCGAGCTGGAGATGGAACAGAGGATGGAGATGTAGCTGGAGATGGAGCATGAGATGGAGATAGAAATGGAGTTTGAGTTGGAGCTGGAGATGGAGCTCGAGCTGGTGCTGGTGATGGAGCTTGAGACGGAGCTGGAGCTAAAGATGGAGCTAGAGCTGGAGATGAAGACAGAGATGTATGCTAGAGATGGAGCTGAAGATAGATATGAGCTCTATGAGCTATAGATTGAGATGGACCTAAAGCTGAAGCTGGGGCTGGAACTGCAGATGGAGTTAGAGCTAGAGATGCAGCTGGAGATAGAGCTAGAGCTGGAGATGGCATGGAGCTGGATGTAGATTTTGAGCTAGATCTGGCGATTGGGCAGGAGATGAAGCCTGAGTTGGAGATGGAGATGTAGCTGGAAATGGAGCTGGAGATGGACCTGGTGATGCAGCTAGAGCTGGAGATGGAGCTGGTGCTGGGGATGAAGCTGGATATGGAGATGGATCTGGAGCTGATATCTGAGGTAGATATGGAGCTAGAGATGGCTGGAGATGCAAATGGAGAGGGAACAGGAGGTTGAGGTGGAGAGAGAGCTGGAGCTGGAGCTAGTGAGAGAAGGAATTGGAGCTACAGAAAAATATAGTGGAGCTAGAGGTAATGATGGAGCTGGACTCCGAGATGGTCCTGGAGGTGCGGGAGCTGGAGTTGGACTCGAGCTGACGATGGAGCAGGGGATGGAGATGGAGCTGGAGATGGAGCTTGAGATGGAGATGGAGGTGGAGTTGGTGATGGAGCTGGAGACGGAGCTGGAGCGAGAGATGGAGCTAGAGATGGAACTGGAGATAAAGATAGTGTAGCTAGACATAGAGATGAAGGTGGAGAAGAATTTATAGGGGTTTAGAGGGGGTTAGAGGGATTTAGATGAGTAGATGGATTTAGAGGGGTTTACAGATGTTTGCAGGTGTGGAGAGTTGTTTAGAAGTGTTTAGAGTGGTTTAGTGGTTTAGAGGGATTTACAGGTGTGGAGGTGTGGAGAGTTGTTTAGAAGTGTTTAGAGAGTGGTGTTTAGAGGGATTTACAGGGGTATAGAGGGATTTGCAGAGAGTTAGAGGGGTTTAGACGGGATTATAGGCGGTTTAGAGGTTTGCAGGTGTTTATAGAGGTTTAGAGTGGTTTAGAGGGGTTTCGATGGGTTTAGATGGTGTACAGAGGTTTGCAGGGGATTAGAGGTGTTTAGAGGGTTTGTGGGTTTGTGGGTTTGGAGGTTTGTGGGTTTGGAGGGCTTTATAGTGAGTTTAGAGGCGTTTAGAGTGGTCCACGGGTTTAGAGTTGTTTAGAGGGATTTCCATGGGGTTATAGGGCTTTAGCGGGTTTTACAGGGATTTACAGGGGTTTAGAGGGGTTTAGATGGGTTTAGAGGTGTTTGCAGGCGTTTAGAGTGGTTTAGTGGTTTGCAGGTTAGAGTGGTGTTGAGAGGGGTTTAGATGGTAGAGTTGTTAGCGGTTTGGATGGGGTTTACACGGTTTAGAGCGTTTTACAGACGTTTACAGGGGTTTAGAGTTGTTTATAGACGATTAGAAATGTTTAGAGAGGTTTACATGGGTTTACAGGGGTTTACATGGGGTATCGAGGGCTTTGTTGGGGTTTATATGGGTTTTGAGTGGTTTAGAAGGATTTACATGTGTTTAGAGGTAAGTACAGAGGTTTGAGGGATTTACAGGTGTTTCCGGGTGCTTACAGATGTTTAGAGAGGTTTTGCGTTGTATAGAGGGGTTTGCATGGGATTAGAGAGATGTTTAGAGAGGTTTACATGGGTTTCGAGGGGGTTGGAGGGGATTGAAGAGGTCTGGAGCAGTGCAGAGCGGTTTGGAGGGGTTGGAGGTGTTTAGAGTGGTTAAGGTGGATTTAGTCGTTTACAGAGGTTTATAGATGTTTAGAGAGGTTTAGAGGGGTTTGGAAGGGTTTCGAGGTAGTTTAGAAGGGGCTGGATGGGTCAGAGGGGTTTGGAGGGAGTTTGTAGCGGTTTATATGGGTTCACAGGAGTTTGCATGGGTTTGGAGGGGTTTAGAGGGATGTACATGGGGTTAGAGGTATATACAGAGGTTTAGGGGGGGTTACAGGTGTTTCCGGGTGTTTACAGGTGTTTACAGAGGTTCTGGGTGGTATAGATGGATTTGCAGGCGATTAGAGATGTTTAGAGGGGTTTACAGGGGTTTAACCATATAACAATTACAGCATGGAAACAGGCCCTCTCGGCCATTCCAGTCCGTGCCGACCATTTGTTTTCCCCTAGTCCCATCTACCTGCACTCAGACCATACCCCTCCATTCCCTTCACGTCCATATACCTATCCACTTTACTTTTAAATGTTAAAATCGATCCTGCCTCCACCACTTCTGCTGGAAGCTCATTCCACACAGCCACCACCCTCTGAGTAGAGAACTTCCCCCTCACGTTACCCCGAAACTTCTGTCCCTTAATTCTCATGTCATGCCCTCTTGTTTGAATCTTCCCTACCCTCAATGGGAAAAACGTATCCACGTCAACTCTGTCTATCCCTTTCATCATTTTAAAGACCTCAATCAAGTCCCCCCTTAAGCTTCTGCGCTCCAAAGAATAAAGACCTAACTTGTTCAACCTTTCTCTGTAACATAGTTGCTGGAACCCTGGCAACATTCTAGTAAATCTCCTCTGTACTCTCTCTATTTTGTTGACATCCTTCCTATAACTAGGCGACCAAAATTGTACACCATACTCCAGAATTGGTCTTACCAATGCCTTGTACAATTTTAACATTACTTCCCTACTCCTATATTCAATGCTCTGATTTATAAAGGCCAGCACACCAAAGGCTTTCTTTACCACCCTATCTACATGCGATTCCACCTTCAGGGAACTATGCACAGTTATTCCTAGATCCCTCTGTTCCACAGCATTCCTCAATTCCCTTCCATTTACCATGAGGGGTAAATGGTAGGGGTTTGGAGGGGGGTGGAGGTGTTTAGAGTGGTTTAGGTGGGTTTAGAGTTGTTTATAGGTGTTTAGAGAGGTTTGCATGGGTTTACAGGGGGTTAGAAGTATTTACATGAGTTTAGTGGGGTTTAGGGGGCTTTACAGGGATATGGGGGGTTATATGGGGATTAGAGGGATTTACATGGGGTTTACAGGGCGGTTAATAGGGGTTTCGAGTGTGGAGGGATTTAGAGGGATTTACATGGGGTAGAAGTATTGACGGGTTTACATGTGTTTCCGGGCATTCAGAGGGATCTACATGTGTTTAAAGGGGTTTGCAGAGGATTAGAGGTGATTAGAGGGGTTTACATGGGTTTAGAGGGATTTACAGAGGGTTAGAGGGGTTTACAGGGTTTATGAGGGGGTTTAGAGGTGTTTGCAGATGTTTCGAGAGGTTCAGCGTGGTTTAGAGGGGTCTAGAGGGGTTCAGAGGGGTTTAGATGCTGTACAGTGGTTTAGAGGGATTTACAGATGTTTAGAGGGGTTTAGAGGGGTTTGCGGCTATTTAGAGGGGGTTAGAGTGATTTCCAGGGGTTTAGAGGGATTTACAGGTGTTTAGAGGTGTTTTGAAGGTTTTCCATGGGGTTTACAGGTGTTTGCAGGTGTTTAGAGAGGTGTAGAGTGGTTTAGAATGGTTTTGAGGGGTGTAGATGGTTTAGAGAGGTTTACAGGGGTTTCGAGGAATTACAGGTGTTTAGTTGGTTTAGAGAGGTTTACAGGGGTTTGGAGGGGTTTAGAGTTGTTTATAGGGGTTTATTACATGGGTTTCCAGGTGTTTACATGGGGTATCGAGGGCTTTATATGGGTTTAGTGGGGATTAGAGGGGTTTGCATGAGTTTGGAGGGGTGTAGAGTGATTTACATGGGTCAGAGGTATTTACAGAGGTTTTGAGGGGTTTACAGGTGTTTCCGGGTGTCTACATGTGTTTGGAGAGGTTTGGAGTGGTTTAGAGCGGTTTGCTGGGGTTTAGAGATGGTTATTGGGTTTTACATGTGTTTAGTGTGGAATAGAGGGCTTTACAGGGGATTTACAGGGTATAGAGGGGTTTAGAGGGGTTTAGTGGGTTTGGTATGTTTGCGATGAGTTTGGAGGGATTTAGAGTGGGTTTAACGTGCTTTATATGGGGGTTTTAGGGGGGGTTTAGAGGAGTTTAAAGGGGTTTAGAGTGGTCCACATGGGTTTAGAGGGGTTTAGACGGGTTTACATGGGTTTAGAGGGGTTTAGTGGATTTCGCGGGTGTATACGGAGAGGCATTTAGTGGCCCACGTGGGTTTAGAGGGGTTTAGAGAGGGTTGGAGGTGTTTGCAGGTGTTTAGAGGGCATTTACAGGGGGTTAGATGAGTTTAGAGGGGTTTACATAGGGTTATAGGGGTTTAGGGGGTGGTTTTGCAGGGGTTTAGGACGGGTTTTAGAGGGGTTTGCAGCTTTTCAGAGATGTTTAAAGTGGTTTGAAAGGGTTTACAGCGGGTGTACAAGGTTTTAGAGGTGTACAGACGTAAATAGGGGTTTAGAGTGGTTTAGATTTGTTTACAGAGGTTTAGAGATGATTAAAGAGGTTTACGGGGTTTACAGGGGGTTAGAAGGATGTACAGGAGTTTCGAGGGTTTTAGGGTGTTTTAGTGGGCTTTAAAGGGGTATAGAAGTTGTTTTTTGGCGGGTCACAATGGGGTTTATAATGGTTTACAGTTGCTCAGCGGGTTTTATAGGGGTTAAGCGGCGTTTAGAGTGGTTGACAGGGGTTTAGAGGGGTTTACAGGGGGCTATAGGGGTTTGATGGCTTTTGGGGGTTAAGAGGTCTTTCCATGGGTTTAGAGGGGTTTGGAGAGTTTAGAAGGGTTTGGATGGGGTTAGAGGCGTTTGAGTGGTTCTGGTGGGAGTTTGGAGGGGTTTAGAGGGGTTTACGTGCTTTCCGGTGTATAGAGAGGTTTAGTGGTTTAGAGGGGTTTACAGGGGTTAGGACGGAGTGTAGAGGGGTTGAGAGGGGGTTAGAGGTGTTTGGAGGGGATTAGAGGGATTTACGTTGGGTTAGAGGTATTTGAGGGGTTTACAGGTGTTTCCGGGTGTTTGCAGGTGTGCATAGAGGATTTCAGTGTTTAAAGGGGTTTGCAGGGGATTAGAGATGTTTAGAGGGGTTTACAGGTGTATGGAGGGATTTACAAATGTTTGGAGAGGTTTAGAATGGTTTAGAGGGGTTTAGAGTGGGTTATAGTGTTAGATGGATTCGGATGGGTTTAGAGGGGTTTTAAGTGGGTTTAGAGGTATTTAAGGTGTTAAGAAATCAATATAACTCACTAATATGGTCACATACATAAAAACACACTTTAACATTAAAACCTACTCTATAATACTATATAAAACTAGTATTAGAACATAATAACATAACTAGTATTAGAACATAATATTAGAACATATAATAACACATAATAACACAAAATACACTATTAACACTATAACACGTATTACACACACGACAATACGACACAAAATAATTTAATACACTGTTATCACTAATAGAATAAAACACTTTAATAACAATACAAATAGTATGCTATACTGTTATATAGTGTTACATTGTTTTATAGTTGTATAGTGCTACTGCAGATACACAAAAACACACTTTAACACGTAGTATAACACATTTTAACATCGCATAACACACTATAACACATAACACACTATAGCACACTAACATACCATAACGCACTAACACAATACAATATAAAATATACACATTTTAACACTCATATTGTAACACCCTGTAATGCATTCTAATACACTATTGCACACTACAATACTATATACACTTTAACACAGTGTAACACACATTACAATGTAATATAACAACTAAATACACGATAATACAATCACACTACACCCAATGGCATATTACAATAAACACTCACACATCACACATCACACATAATATAGCATACTAAATACATTATAATACACCAGCACAAACGCACTACATTACAATACCCAATAACACATTATTATACACTATCTTGCATTTAACAGACTATAACACAATAATACACATCACATTATATTATAATCTGTAATACACTGTCACACAATATAATACACTATAACATACTATATATAACACTATAACTAATGCACTAATACATAGCGTCTAGCACTAAAACTAATAATATACGACACGATACTAACACTATCATAACTGTGTAGCACAATGAAACAGCACCAAACAGTATCAAACAGTATAACATACACTATAATATCAAACAGTATAACATACACTATGGAGTTTAGAAGGATGAGGGGGAATCTTATAGAAACATTTAAAATTATAAAAGGGTACACAAAAGGCTGGAGAAACTCAGCGGGTGCAGCAGCATCTAAGGAGCGAAGGAGATAGGCGACGTTTCGGGTCGAGACCCTTCTTCAGCCTTTTGTGTACCCTCGATTCTCCAGCATCTGCAGTTCCTTCTTTAAAATTATAAAAGGACTGGACAAGCTAGATGCAGGAAAAATGTTCCCAATGTGGGGTGAGTCGAGAACCAGGGGCCACAGTCTTAGAATAAAGGGGAGGTCATTTAAGACTGAGGTGAGGAAAAACTTTTCCACCCAGAGAGTTGTGAATTTGTGGAATTCCCTGCCACAGAGGGCAGTGGAGGCCAAGTCACTGGATGGATTTAAGAGAGAGTTGGATAAAGCTCTAGGGGCTAGTGGAGTCAAGGGATATGGGGAGAAGGCAGGCATGGGTTATTGATTGGGGACGATCAGCCGTGATCACATTGAATGGCGGTGCTGGTTCGAAGGGCCGAATGGCCTCCTCCTGCACCTATTTTCTATGTTTCTAAAATAAGTCCCCTAAACTACCAAGGGAGTGTGGCAGAAAGATATAGAAATAAGAAGAAAGAAAAAAGAAAGTGCCCCTCGTCCCCCCCCACACCACTCCCCCCCCCCCCGCCTCACCCAACCCAGCATCGGATTTAAATTTAAATTTGTGTTTCACCATACTATTGTTGTTAGAATTCGGTAAAGGGCATCCATGTCTTGGAGTATTGTGTGCAGTTTTGGTCCCCTAATTTGAGGAAGGACATTCTTGCTATTGAGGAAGCCCAGCATAGGTTCACCAGGTTAATTCACGGGATGGCGGGACTGTCATATGCTGAGAGAATGGAGCGACTGGGCTTGTACACTCTGGAGTTTAGAAGGATGAGAGGGTATCTCATTGAAACATATAAGATTATTAAGGGCTTGGACACACGTTAGAGGCAGGAAACATGTTCCCGATGTTGGGGGAGTCCAGAACCAGGGGCCACAGTTTAAGAATAAGGGGTAAGCCATTTAGAACGAGGATGAGGAAACACTTTTTCACACAGAGAGTGGTGAGTCCGTGGAATTCTCTGCCTCAGAGGGCGGTGGAGGCCGGTTGTCTGGATGCTTTCAAGAGAGAGCTAGATAGGGCTCTTAAAAATAGCGGAGTCAGGGGATATGGGGAGAAGGCAGGAACGGGGTACTGATTGGGGATGATCAGCCATGATCACATTGAATGGCTGTGCTGGCTCGAAGGGCCGAATGGCCTACTCCTGCACCTATTGTCTATTGTACTAAGAAATTGATCTGGTTTTTCTGCCAAGACAAGCCTAATGTTTTCCAAATGTAGTGTCTCGGACATGTTTGTGAGTTTAGAAAGTTACTGGGATTTTAGTACTTTTGACAGAGAGGAGAGGGAGAGTGATTTGAAACCCTTCACCTGTGACCCTAGATCTCTGGTCTACGTCACCCTATCTTGTACGATCTTGCAAAGAGCGTCGGGAGCAGAAAAGTCAGTGTAAAACATCTCTCTTTCACTCTCTCTCCCTCCCTCTCTCCCCTCCCTCAGGTTTTCGAGGCAGAACAGTATGGCTTCCTTCAGCGTTCCCAAAGGATTAACGGAGCCTTCACGCCCGGGTCATTCCTACACCAGAGAAACGGAAACGCCGCACGTTCATTGCCGTCATTGACTGACGAGACCCACCTGTGGCCCTCCCTACACACCAGCTTCTCCTGGTACATTCTAGCAGCAGAATTAGGACATTCGGCCCATCGAGTCCACTCCACCATTCAATCGTGGCTGATCTATCTCTCCCTCCTAACCCCATTCTCCTGCCTTCTCACCATAACCCCTGACACCCGCACTAATCAACAATCTATCTATCTCTCCCTTAAATATATCCACTGACTTGTGGCCTCCACCGCCATCTGTGGCAACGAATCCCACAGATTCACCACCACTAAAGAAATTCCTCCTCATCTCCTTCCTAAAGGAACGTCCTTTAATTCTGAGGCTGTGCCCTCTGGTCCTAGACTCTCCCACTAGTGGAAACATCCTCTCCACAACCAATCTATCCAAGCCTTTCACTATTCACTCTCTCTCCCCTCCCTCTCTCTCCCCACAGCATGGAAACAGGCCCTTCGGCCCAACTTACCTACACCGACCAACATGCCCCATCTACACTAGTCCCACCCCGACCAACATGCCCCATCTATACTGGTCCCACCCCGATCAACATGCCCTGTCTATACTAGTCCCACCCCGACCAACATGCCCCATCTACACTAGTCCCACCCCAACCAACATGCCCCATCTACACCAGTCCCACCCCGACCAACATGCCCCATCTACACTAGTCCCACCCTGACCAACATGCCCCATCTACACTAGTCACAGCCCGACCAACATGCCCCATCTACACTAGTCCCACCCCAACCAACATGCCCCATCTACACCAGTCCCACCCCGACCAACATGCCCCATCTACACTAGTCCCACCGCGACCAACATGCCCCATCTACACTAGTCACAGCCCGACCAACATGCCCCATCTACACTAGTCCCACCCCGACCAACATGCCCCATCTATACTAGTCCCATCTGCTGCCTGCATTTATAACTATATAACCATATAACAATTACAGCACGGAAACAGGCCTTCTCTGGCCCTTCCAGTCCGTGCCGACCATTTGTTTTCCCCTAGTCCCATCTACCTGCACTCAGACCATACCCCTCCATTCCCTTCACGTCCATATACCTATCTACTTTACTCTTAAATGTTAAAATCGATCCTGCCTCCACCACTTCTGCTGGAAGCTCATTCCACACGGCCACCACCCTCTGAGTAAAAAAGTTCCCCCTCACGTTACCCCGAAACTTCTGTCCCTTAATTCTCATATCATGCCCTCTTGTTTGAATCTTCCCTACCCTCAATGGGAAAAAACGTATCCACGTTAACTCTGTTATCCTTTCATCATTTTAAAGACCTCAATCAAGTCCCGCCTTAACCTTCTGCGCTCCAAGAATTAAAGACCTAACTTGTTCTACCTTTCTCTGTAACATAGTTGCTGGAACCCTGCAACATTCTAGTAAATCTCCTCTGTACTCTCTCTATTTTGTTGACATCCTTCCTATAATTAGGCGACCAAAATTGTACACCATACTCCAGAATTGGTCTTACCATTGCCTTGTACAATTTTAACATTACTTCCCTGCTCCTATATTCAATGCTCTGATTTATAAAGGCCAGCACACTAAAGGCTTTCTTTACCACCCTATCTACATGCGATTCCACCTTCAGGGAACTATGCACAGTTATTCCTAGATCCCTCTGTTCCAGAGCATTCCTCAATTCCCTACCATTTACCATGTACGTCCTATTTTGATTTGTCCTGCCAAGATGTAGCACTTCACACTTAACAGCATTAAACTCCATCTGCCATCTTTCAGCCCACTTTTCCAAATGGCCCAAATCTCTCTGTAGACTTTGAAAATCTACTTCATTATCCACAACACCACCTATCTTAGTATCATCTGCATACTTACTTATCCAATTTTCCACCCCATCATCCAGATCATTGATGTACATGACAAACAACAGTGGACCCAACACAGATCCCTGAGGCACCCCACTGGTCACCGCTTCCAACCTGACAAACAGCCATCCACCATTACTCTCTGACATCTCCCATTCAGCCACTGTTGAATCCATCTTGCTACTCCGCCATTAACACCCAAAGATTGAACCTTCTTAACCAACCTTCCATGGGGAACCTTGTCAAAGGCCTTACTGAAATCCATATAGACAACATCCACTGCTTTACCCTCATCAATTTCCCTAGTTACCGCTTCAAAAAATTCAAGAAGGTTTGTCAAACATGACCTTCCAGGCACAAATCATTTGACTGTTCCTGATTTTAAATCATGATTTTTATACACCTCTGGCCCTCTAGTCCTGGCAACATCCTCACTGTATCCTTTCCAGTTTGATGACATCTTTCCTATAACTTGGAGCCCAGAACTGAATACAATACTCTGAATGCGGCCTCACCAACTTCTTATGCAATTGCAACATGACCTCCCAACCTCTATACTCAGCCTGACCCACTGAGTTATTCCAGCACTGTGAAACGTCACAGAACAGGGCAAGATTAGCACATTTGCTGATGATACAAAAGTGATTGGTTTGGCATATAGTGAAGATGGTTGTGAAAGATTGCAGCAGGATCTGGATCAATTAGCCAGGTGGGCAGAGGAATGGTTGATGGTTGCATGGTTCCTTGAAGGTCGTGTCGCAAGTACATCAGGAGGTCAAAACGTATTTTGACACTTAGGCCTTCATCAGTCAGAGTATTGAGTATAGAAGTTACAGTTGTATAAGACATTGGTGAGACCGCATTTAGAATATTGTGTTCAGTTCTGGGCACCTTGTAATAGGAAAGATGGCAAACTGAAAAGAGTAAAGAGATCCCCATCCTGGATCAGTCCAATCAGGGTTGTGACATCCGCAAACTTGAGAAGCTTAACAGAGGTGTCTGTGGAGGTGCAGTCATTGGTGTGGCGAGAGTAGAGGAGAGGCGAGAGTACGTATCTTGCGGTGCTTCTATGCTGAGCCTTTGCGGGTCCGAGATGTGCTTTCCTAGCCTCACATGCTGCTTCCTGTCTGTCAAAACAGCTGGTGATCCACCGACAGAGGGGTTCAGGCACAGTCAACTCAGAAAGTTTGGAGCGTAGTAGCTCTGGCACAATGGTGTTGAATGCAGAGCTAAAATCAACAAACAAAATCCTCGCATAGGTCCCCTGGCGGTCTAGGTGCAGGCCCAGACTGACTTCATCATCCACAGATCTATTGGCCCAATATGCAAAATGCATAGGGTCCAGCAGAGGGATTGTGATATTTTTCAGCTTGGCCAGCACAAGCCTTTCAACGGTCTTCAAGACTACAGAGGTCAGTGCGACAAGCCTGCAATCATTAAGACCAGTAATCCTTGCCTTTTTGGGTACAGGGACAATAGTGGAGACTTTGAAGCAGGCAGGGACAGTACATCTTTGCAGGGACTGGTTAAAAATGAGTAATTGGGTGTGAAGTGTTGGTTGGGGCGGGAAAAGGTCCACTCTTTTCATACTGGAGTATTGCCTTAAGTCGGTGTGAAGTGAATGGGAACGAGTGGGTGCAGGGTCCATTCTTTGCAGACTGGGGTCTGGCTGTGTTTGTTGGGGAGGGGGTACCAGGGTTACGTTTCTGATTTTCAGAACTGCAGTAAAACTCATTCAGGTCGTTCGTCAGCTGACGATTGTCCAAAGAGTGGGGGGCTTTCCTCTTATAGCTGGTGATTTCTTGCCTGCCCTTCCAAACAGAAGAAGAGTCACTAGCTGAGAACTTGCTCCTCAACTTCTCAGAGTACCTTTCCTTGGCAGCTCTGATTCCTCTTACATAGAAACATAGAAAATAGGTGCAGGAGGAGGCCATTCGGCCCTTTGAGCTAGCACCGCCATTCATTGTGATCATGGCTGATCGTCCGCTATCAATAACCCGTGCCTGCCTTCTCCCCATATCCCTTGATTCCACTAGCCCCTAGAGCTTTATCTAATTCTCTCTGAAATCCATCCAGTGATTTGGCCTCCACTGCCCTCTGTGGTAGGGAATTCCATAAATTCACAACTCTCTGGGAAAAAAGTTTTATTGTAAGAATGTGGCCTCTGGTTCTGGACTCACCCAGCATTGGGAACATTTATCCTGCATCTAGCTTGTCCAGTCCTTTTATAATTTTAGATGTTTCTATAAGATCTCCCCTCATCCTTCAAAACTCCAGTGAATACAAGCCTAGCGTTTTCAATCTTTCCTCATATGACAGTCCCTCCATCCCAGGGATCAATCTCGTGAACCTACGTTCCACTGCCTCAATCACAAGGATGTCCTTCCTCAAATTAGGAGACTAAAACTGTACACAATACTCCAGATGTGGTCTCACCAGAGCCCTATACAACTGCAGAAGAACCTCTTTACTCCTGTACTGAAATCCTCTTGTTATGAAGGCCAACATTCCATTAGCTTTCTTCACTGCCTGCTGAACCTGCACGCCAACTTTCAGTGACTGGTGTACAAAGACATCCAGGTCTCGCTGTAGCTCCCCCTTACCTAACCTAACCCCATTGAGATAATAATCTGCCCCCTTATTTTTGCCACCAATGTGGGTAACCTCACATTTATCTATATTATATTGCATCTGCCACGCATCTGCCCACTCACTCAACCTGTCCAGGTCCCCCTGCAACCTCCTAACATCCTCTACACAGTTCACACTGCCACCCAGCTTTGTGTCTTCCGCAAACTTGCTAATGTTGCTCCTAATTCCCTCTTCCAAATCATTAATCTATATGGTAAACAGTTGCGGCCCCAACACCAAGCCTTGCGGCACTCCACTCGCCACTGCCTGCCATTCTGAAAAGGACCCGTTCACTCCTACTCTTTGTTTCCGGTCTGTCAACCAATTTTCTATCCATGTCAACACCTTACCCCCAATACCATGTGCTCTAATTTTAGTCACCAGTCTCCCGTGCGGGACCTTATCAAAGGCTTTCTGAAAGTCTAGATACACTAGATCCACGGCACCCCTCACCATTTTACTTGCC
This sequence comes from Okamejei kenojei, assembly GCA_035221665.1. Lineage (NCBI taxonomy): Eukaryota > Metazoa > Chordata > Chondrichthyes > Rajiformes > Rajidae > Okamejei > Okamejei kenojei. Next base: position 44,488 of record JAVHYY010000392.1, on the reverse strand, counting down.
ACATCCTCAAAAAATTCCAGAAGATTAGTCAAGCATGATTTCCCTTTCATAAATCCATGTTGACTTGGACTAATCATTTTACTGCTATCTAAATGCTCCATTATTATCTCTTTAATAATTGACTCCAGCATCTTTCCCACCACCGAAGTCAGGCTAACTGGTTTAAATTCCCCGTTTTCTCTCTCGCTTCTTTCTTGAAAAGTGGGATAACATTAGCTATCCTCCAATCCACAGGAACTGACCCTGAATCTATTGAACATTGGAAAATGATCACCAATGCGTCCACTATTTATAGAGCCACCTCACTGAGGACCCTGGGATGCAGACCATGAGGCCCAGGGGATTTATCATCTATCAGTCCCATTAGCCTACCCAATACTATTTCTCACCTGATGAACATTTCTTTCAGTTCGGTGGGGAAGGCCTTGTTTCTGCACTGTATCTCTAAACTAAACTAGTGTGTGAACGGGCGATCACTGGTCGGCACGGACTCAGTGGGGAAGGGCCTGTTTCTGCTCTGTATCTCTAAACTAAACTAGTGTGTGAACGGGTGATCGCTGGTCGGCATGGACTCGGTGGGGAAGGGTCTATTTCCGCTCTGTATCTCTAAACTAAACTAGTGTGTGAATGGGTGATCGCTGGTCGGCGCGGGCTCGGTGGGGAAGGGCCCGTTTCCACACCACATATCCAACCTAAAACTAGCCTGAACGTTTCTTCAGACTGAGTGGTCTTTCCACCGACTAAATAGCATTTAGTGCTTCTATCAAAGTGCTGGATTCTTACGGTTCGCTGCCTGGCAGGCAGGCCTTGAAGACAACATCAGCGTATGAACAGTCCGGGTCACAGCAACAGTTCAGTTCACAAACGGCCGCAGTCAAGTCACAAATGCAGATGGACACGGCTGGAGGAAAAGAGAAAAAATTGAAAAAAAAATGCCGCATAAGGTCATGGAAACATAGTGCAGGAGGCCATTCAGCCCTTGAGCCAGCACCGCCATTCAATGTGATCATGGCTGATCATCCACAATCAGTACCCCGTTCCTGCCTTCTCCCCATATCCCTTGATTCCGTTAGCCCCAAGAGCTAATCTAATTCTCTCTTGAAAACATCCAGTGAATCAACCTCCACTGCCTTCTGTGGCAGAGAATCCCAGATTCACAACTCTCTGGTAGAAAAGTTTCTCCTCATCTCAGTTCTAAATGGCCACAGATTCACAACTCTTGTGTAGAAAAGTTTCTCCTCATCCTCATTTCTCCTCAGTCCTAAATGGCCGACCCCTTATTCTTAAACTGTGTGTGTATCCTCGTTCTGGACTCCCCAACATCGGGAACATGTTTCCTGCATCTAGCCTGTCCAATAATTGTATCTGTTGCTATAAGATCCTGCCTGTGTTTGGTCCATAACCCTCCAAACCTAAGTTGCTTCTCAGGTTCCTTTTAAATGCTCCACCCACCCTCTCACCTTAAACCCATGTCCTCTGGTCCTCGATTCCCCTACTCTGGGCAAGAGACTCTGTGCGTCTACCCGATCTATTCCTCTGGTGATTTTGTACACCTCTATAAGATCACCCCTCATCCTCCTGCGCTCCAAGGAATAGAGTCCCAGCCCTGCCCCAACCTCTCCCTGCAGCTCAGGCCCCTCGAGTCCCGGCAACATCCTCGTAAATCTTCTCCACGCCCTTTCCAGCTTGACGACATATTTCCTGTAACACGGTGCCCAGAATCTAAATGTGAAAGATTTACGAGGATGTTGCCGGGACTCGAGGGGCCTGAGTTTATTCCTTGGAGCGCAGGTGATCTTATTGAGGTGTACAAAATCACCAGAGGAATAGATCGGGTAGACACACAGAGTCTCTTGCCCAGAGTTGGGGAATCAAGGACCAGAGGACATGGGTTTAAGGTGAGAGGGGGAGGAGAAGATTTAATGGGAATCTGAGGGGTAACTTTTCCACACATGTTGGCCATTCGAGTAGGACAGGTTTCCCTCTCTCTCTTTTTCTTGTTTCTTCCTCTCTCTCCCTTTCTTTTTGTCCTTCTCGCTCTCCATTCTTTCTCTCTCTCTCTTTCCTTCCTTCATTTTTTTTTTCGCTCTCCTTTCCTTCGTCTTTCCTTCCCTCCTTTTTTCTCTCCCTTTCTTTGTTTTCTTTCTCTCCCCTCCTTGCACACTCCCCATCCTTTCGCTCTTTCCTTTCTTTCTGTCTCCCCTCCTTTCTCTCTCTTTCCTTCCATCATTTTTTCTCTCCCTTTCTTTCTCTTATTTCACTCTCGCCTTCTTGCATCTCGCCCCTCTTTCCTTTTGCTCCCATTCTTTATTTTCCCTCTGTCCTCTCTTCTTTCCCTCACTTTCTTTCTCCATCTTTCTCTCTCCCTCCTTCTCCTTCCTTATCTTTATTTCCCTTCCCCCTTTCTTTTTTCTTCCTCCCTTTCTTCCTCCTTTCTCACCCCCCCTCCCCTGTTCATGCTATTCCGCTTATTTCCCTTTTCCTTTCCGGCATCTCTCCATTTTTTTCCCCCTTCTTTTCCCTTTCTTATATCCTCTTTTTTCCTTCCTTCTTTCCTTCTTTTTCTTTTTTTCCCCTCCTTTCCCTTTCATTACTTTTTCCCTTCTTCTTCCCCCTTCTCTTTCTTCATTTATTTTTTCCCCTTTTCTCTTCCCTTTTTCCTTTCTTCTTTTTTCTCTCCTTCATTTATCCTTTTCCCGTTATTTCTTTTTTTCCTTCTATCTTCTCCTCCCTCCCTTTCTCCTTCAATTTCTCTTTTTCCCTCCTTTCTTTTCCCCTTTCTCTCTCTTTCATTCTTTTTCCCTTTTTCCCTCCTTCTCTCTCTTTTTCCCTCCATTTTCCCTCCTTTCTTCTTCTTTTTCCCCTTTCTCTCCCTCTCTCCGTCCACCAGCCCCAGCATCAGCGTCACTGGCGCCGGGAAGCCCGGCCCCCTCTCTCCCCGCCCCCTCTACTCGACACCCCATTGGTCGCTTCAGCCACCGTCCCGCCCCCTGCTCTCCCCCATTGGCCGCTACAGACGTCAATCGGTCCAACGGACCCGCCCCTCTGATCGACGTCCTATTGGTCCAAGCAGACGTCGTCCCGCCCCCCTGCTCCCCTCTCATTGGTCGCTGCAGACGTCGATCCGCCGCTCTTGTCCCGCCCCCGGTTCCTTCACTCTTATAGGTCAGTTCCGACGTTGTTCCGCCCCCTTGCTCCCCTCTCATTGGTCAAAGCCGACGTTGCCCCGCCCCTGCTCCCTCTCATTGGTCAAAGCCGACATTGTCCCGCCCCGTGCTCATCTTCATTGGTCAAAGTCGACGTCGCTCAGTGGCTGCTGGTCCCGCCCCCTCACCCTCTGCTCGACGTCCCATTGGCTCCAACACGTCGCTCCCGCCCCCTCACCCCGCTCCTATAGGTCAGTCTGACCGTCAATCAGCCGCCTGTTGACAGAGAGAGGGAGGGAGTGAGACAAGGAATAGAGAGAAAAACAGCAAGAAAGGAAGAGAGAGACAGAGAGAAAGAGAAGTAAAGAGAGAAAAAAGTAAGGAAGGAAGAAAGGAGAGAGCGAGAGAAAGAAAGAAGAAAGAGAGAGGCAGGAAGAGGGGGAGAGAGCGAGAGCGAGTCAGAGTCACAGAGAGATCCAGCGCGGAAAAAGGCCCTTGGCCCCGACCAACATGCCCCATCTACACTAGTCCCACCCCCACCCGACCAACATGCCCCGTCTACACTAGTCCCACCCCGACCAACAGAGTCCCACCCCACCCCCCAACATGCCCCATCTACACTAGTCCCACCCCGACCAACATGCCCCATCTACACTAGTCCCACCCCGACCAACATGCCCCAGTCCCACCCCACACTAGTCCCACCCCGACCAACATGCCCCATCTACACTAGTCCCACCCCGACCAACATGCCCCATCTACACTAGTCCCACCCCGACCAACATGCCCATCTACACTAGTGCCCCACCCCGACCAACATGCCCCATCTACACTAGTCCCACCCCGACCAACATGCCCCATCTACACTAGTCCCACCCCGACCAACATGCCCCATCTACACTAGTCCCACCCCGACCAACATGCCCCATCCACACAGTCCCACCCCGACCAACATGCCCCATCTACACTAGTCCCACCCCGACCACATGCCCCATCTACACTAGTCCCACCCCGACCAACACCCCATCCACACTAGTCCCACCCCGACCAACATGCCCCATCTACACTAGTCCCACCCCGACCAACATGCCCCATCTACACTAGTCCCACCCCGACCAACATGCCCCATTCTCGCCCCATCTACACCAGTAACACTAGTCCCACCCCGACCAACATCCCCACCCCGCCCCATGCCCCTACACTAGTCCCACCCCGACCCAACATGCCCCATCTACACTAGTCCCACCCCGACCAACATGCCCCATCTACACTAGTCCCACCCCGACCAACATGCCCCATCTACACTAGTCCCACCCCGACCAAACATGCCCCAACACTAGTCCACCCCGACCACCATGCCCCATCTACACTGTCCACCCGATCCCCAACATGCCCCATCTACACTCCCACCCCGACCAACAGTCCCACCCCGACCAACATGCCCCACTACACTAGTACACATCCCACCCCGACCAACATGCCCCATCTACACTAGTCCCACCCCGACCAACATGCCCCGTCTACACTAGTCCCACCCCGACCAACATGCCCCATCTACACTAGTCCCCCCACCCCGACCAACATGCCCCCACTATCCCACCATCCAACACTAAGTCCCCTAGTCCCACCCCACCAACATGCCCCATCTACACTAGTCCCACCCGACCAACATGCCCCATCTCTAGTATCTACACTAGTCCCACCCCGACCAACATGCCCCATCTACACTAGTCCCACCCCGACCAACATGCCCCATCCACACTAGTCCCACCCCGACCAACATGCCCCATCTACACTAGTCCCACCCCGACCAACATGCCCCATCCACACTAGTCCCACCCCGACCAACATGCCCCATCTACACTAGACCCACCTGCCCGCGTTTGGCCCACATCCCTCCAAACCTGTCCTATTCATGTACCCGTTCAAGTGTTGTGATAGTCCCAGCCTCAACTACCTCCTCCGGCAGCTCGTTCTATACACCCACCATCCTCTGTGTGGAAAAGTTGCCCCTCAGATTCCCATTAAATCTTTCCCCACTCTCTCATCTTAAACCCATGTTCTCTGGTCCTCGATTCCCCTGCTCTGGGCAAGAGATTCTGTGTCTGTCTACCCGATCTATTCCTCTGGTGATTTTGTACACCTCTCTAAGATCACCCCTCATCCTCCTGTGCTCCAAGGAATAGAGTCTCAGCCCTGCCCCAACCTCTCCCTGTAGCTCAGGCCCCTCGAGTCCCGGCAAAATCCTCGTAAATCTTCTCCGCGCCCTTTCCAAGCTTGACTCTTCCCCCCAACTTCTCCCCCCCTCCATCTCTCTCTCCTCTCCCTCATCTCTCTCTCCCCCCTCTCTTCTCTCTCTTTCCCTCTCCCCCTTTCTCTCTCTCTCCCCCCCTCTCCCCTTCCCTCCCCCCCTCCCCTCTCTCTCTCTCTCTCCCCCTTCTCTTGCTCCTCCCTCTCCCCCTCTACTCTCTATCCGCTCACACCTTCCTGTCGCAAGTGCCTCATGGAGTGAAATACTGGGGTAGAGACAGCATTCACTGCCATCTGACTTGGATGGTTGAACGGGGTAGACATGATGGAAGCACTTCTCTCCCCCGGCAGCTGTGACGGGGAGACAGATGGAGAGACCTTTTCCGATTTCCCCCACGACAAAAAATCCTCGATTTCTTAACGGAGAGAGAGAGAGAGTTAGTGATGGACAAAAAAACAGGTGCAGGAGTCGGCCATTCGAGCCAGCACCGCCATTCAATGTGATCATGGCTGATCATCCACAATCAATACCCCGTTCCTGCCTTCTCCCCATATCCCTTGATTGCGTTAGCCCCAAAAGCTAAATCTCTCTTGAAAACATCCAGTGAACCAGCCTCTGAGGCAGAGAATCCCACAGATTCACAACTCTCTGGGTGGAAAGGTTTCTCTCCATCTCAGTCCCAAATGGCCACAGATACACAACTCTCTGGGTGGGAAAGTTTCTCCTCATCTCAGTCCTAAATGGCCACAGATTTACCGAAGGGGGGGGGGGGGGGTGCATTGGGTGCGGTCGCAACCCCCTTTTTTCACAGAGTAAGAAAAATTCGCGAGGAAAAAAAAATTGGAGCGCAATTAGCGTTCTGAAGCCGGTGACGCAGTAAGGACGGAACGCAACGCTGTCTCTTCGCGCGTGCGCAGTGGATCCGGGCGGGATCAGATCAGATCAATTTTCACTCCACACCAATGATACTAGAGGAGCCTTTGCTCCACACAATCAGAGATCGCCTCAATGCCTCGTGTCTACTCTGGGTAAGTGGTGCAATGTTGCTTTGCGGGAGGGGGAGTCTGTTTCTCCGACCCGGGGGGTGGGGTGGGCTGCGGTGCCTGTCCATCGCCTGGCGTCCAGGTAGCGGGTCTGCTGCCGGCAGGCGGTCCGGGGAGACCGTTCTCCCGTTGCCGGGCGGGATCGGGAATGACTGAATCGCCTGGTGTACCTCAGCGGCCGTCGGGCCCTCGCCTTTCTCCCCCCCCCCCCCCCCCTCCGCCTCCCCTATTGCGTACAGTTTTGGTCTCCAAATCTGAGGAAAGACATTCTTGCCATAGACGGGGTACAGAGAATGTTCACCAGACTGATTCCTGGGATGTCAGGACTTTCATATGAGGAAAGACTGGATAGACTCGGCTTGTACTCGCTAGAATTTAGAAGACTGAGGGGGAAACTTATTGTAACTTACAAAATTCTTAAGGGGTTGGACAGGCTAGATGCAGGAAGATTGTTCCCGATGTTGGGGAGGTCCAGGACAAGGGGTCACAGTCTAAGGATAAGGGGGAATTCCTTTAGGACCGAGATGAGGAAAACATTTTTCACACAGAGAGTGGTGAGTCTCTGGAATTCTCTGCCATAGAAGGTAGTTGACACCAGTTCATTGGCTATATTTAAGATGAAGTTAGATGTGGCCCTTGTGGCTAAAGGGATCAGGGGGTATGGAGAGAAGGCAGGTAGAGGATACTGAGTTGGATGATCAGCTATGATCATATCGAATGGCGGTGCAGGCTGGAAGGGCCGAATGGCCTACTCCTGCACCTATTGTCTATGTTTCTATGTTTCTATCTTCTGCCCACACCACTACCGGTGGAAGATTCAGCTGTTCCCGATCCCGCCCGGCAACCTCCACTACCGCCAGGCCCACGCCTTTCTTTCTCCCCCCCCCCGCAGTGGACTCTCGCCCCCCCCCCCCGCGGACCCTCGACTCTCGCCCCCCCCCCAGCGCTGCCTGGGGGGGAAGAAGATGAAAGAGGGGGAATGTGAGGGGGGGAGGGATGGGAGGGGGAGAGACAGGGGAAGGAGGGGAGAGAGAGATGGGGGAGGGGAGAGAGAGAGGTGGACGGCAGAGGGAAAGAGGGATTATCGTCAGTGACATTGCAAAATTAAGGTAGGTTTTAGAGCTATATTTTCTCCTCCATAGGAATAATTTTAAACAATATCAAATAATATCAAACTATTGGAACTGCTTTCTTTTCCTTGATAACAATATTGAAACATATGAATTCCATAGTTTGTGACATAAATACACATTTTAATGGGATCATTCTATACAGATGTAACATTTCCATTTCGAGATCGGGGGGGAGGCAAATATGCGTCAAGCCGATAGCCTAATCGTTAAAGAGTTAAAAGATAGCCTAATCAATAAACAGCTGAGAAGAGAAACAAAACGGGCAATACGGGCTGAAAAGATGAAGTATGAGGCAACAAGAAAATGGCAGAAGAGTTGAATCGGTTCTTCGGATCTGTCTTCACTAAGGTGGACACAAACAATCTCCCAGATGTACTGGAGGACAGAAGATCTAAGGGGGTAGAGGAACTGAAAGAAATGTTCATTAGGTGAGAAATAGTATTGGGTAGGCTAATGGGACTGATAGATGATAAATCCCCTGGGCCTCATGGTCTGCATCCCAGGGTCCTCAGTGAGGTGGCTCTATAAATAGTGGACGCATTGGTGATCATTTTCCAATGTTCAATAGATTCAGGATCAGTTCCTGTGGATTGGAGGATAGCTAATGTTATCCCACTTTTCAAGAAAGAAGCGAGAGAGAAAACGGGGAATTAAACCAGTTAGCCTGACTTCGGTGGTGGGAAAGATGCTGGAGTCAATTATTAAAGAGATAATAATGGAGCATTTAGATAGCAGTAAAATGATTAGTCCAAGTCAACATGGATTTATGAAAGGGAAATCATGCTTGACTAATCTTCTGGAATTTTTTGAGGATGTGGCAAGTAAAATGGATGAAGGGGTGCCCGTGGATGTAGTGTATCTAGACTTTCAGAAAGCCTTTGATAAGGTCCCGCACGGGAGACTGGTGACTAAAATTAGAGCACATGGTATTGGGGGTAGGGTGTTGACATGGATAGAAAATTGGTTGACAGACGGAAGCAAAGAGTAGGAGTGAACGGGTCCTTTTCAGAATGGCAGGCAGTGGCGAGTGGAGTGCCGCAAGGCTTGGTGTTGGGGCCGCAACTGTTTACCATATATATTAATGATTTGGAAGAGGTAATTAGGAGCAACATTAGCAAGTTTGCGGATGACACAAAGCTGGGTGGCAGTGTGAACTGTGTAGAGGATGTTAGGAGGTTGCAGGGGGACCTGGACAGGTTGAGTGAGTGGGCAGATGCGTGGCAGATGCAATATAATATAGATAAATGTGAGGTTACCCACTTTGGTGGCGAAAATAAGGGGGCAGATTATTATCTCAATGGGGTTAGGTTAGGTAAGGGGGAGCTACAGCGAGACCTGGATGTCTTTGTACACCAGTCACTGAAAGTTGGCGTGCAGGTTCAGCAGGCAGTGAAGAAAGCTAATGGAATGTTGGCCTTCATAACAAGAGGATTTCAGTACAGGAGTAAAGAGGTTCTTCTGCAGTTGTATAGGGCTCTGGTGAGACCACATCTGGAGTATTGTGTACAGTTTTGGTCTCCTAATTTGAGGAAGGACATCCTTGTGATTGAGGCAGTGGAACGTTGGTTCACGAGATTGATCCCTGGGATGGTGGGACTGTCATATGAGGAAAGATTGAAAAGGCTAGGCTTGTATTCACTGGAGTTTTGAAGGATGAGGGGAGATCTTATAGAAACATCTAAAATTATAAAAGGACTGGACAAGCTAGATGCAGGATAAATGTTCCCAATGCTGGGTGAGTCCAGAACCAGGGGCCACATTCTTACAATAAAACTTTTTTACCCAGAGAGTTGTGAATTTATGGAATTCCCTGCCACAGAGGGCAGTGGAGGCCAAATCACTGGATGGATTTCAGAGAGAATTAGATAGAGCTCTAGGGGCTAGTGGAATCAAGGGATATGGGGAGAAGGCAGGCACGGGTTATTGATAGCGGACGATCAGCCATGATCACAATGAATGGCGGTGCTAGCTCAAAGGGCCGAATGGCCTTCTCCTGCACCTATTTTCTATGTTTCTATGTAAGAGGAATCAGAGCTGCCAAGGAAAGGTACTCTGAGAAGTTGAGGAGCAAGTTCTCAGCTAGTGACTCTTCTTCAGTTTGGAAGGGCAGACAAGAAATCACCAGCTATAAGAGGAAAGCCCCCCACTCTTTGGACAATCGTCAGCTGACGAACGACCTGAATGAGTTTTACTGCAGTTCTGAAAAATCAGAAACGTAAACCCTGGTACCCCCTCCCCAACAAACACAGCCAGACCCCAGTCTGCAAAGAATGGACCCTGCACCCACTCGTTCCCATTCACTTCACACCGACTTAAGGCAATACTCCAGTATGAAAAGAGTGGACCTTTTCCCGCCCCAACCAACACTTCACACCCAATTACTCATTTTTAACCAGTCCCTGCAAAGATGTACTGTCCCCTGCCTGCTTCAAAGTCTCCACTATTGTCCCACTGTACCCAAAAAAAGGCAAGGATTACTGGTCTTAATGACTGCAGGCTTGTCGCACTGACCTCTGTAGTCTTGAAGACCGTTGAAAGGCTTGTGCTGGCCAAGCTGAAAAATATCACAATCCCTCTGCTGGACCCTATGCATTTTGCATATTGGGCCAATAGATCTGTGGATGATGAAGTCAGTCTGGGCCTGCACCTAGACCGCCAGGGGACCTATGCGAGGATTTTGTTTGTTGATTTTAGCTCTGCATTCAACACCATTGTGCCAGAGCTACTACGCTCCAAACTTTCTGAGGTTAGACTGTGCCTGAACCCCTCTGTCGGTGGATCACCAGCTGTTTTGACAGACAGGAAGCAGCATGTGAGGCTAGGAAAGCACATCTCGGACCCGCAAAGGCTCAGCATAGAAGCACCGCAAGATACGTACTCTCGCCTCTCTTACTCTCGCCACACCAATGACTGCACCTCCACAAAACACCTCTGTTAAGCTTCTCAAGTTTGCGGATGTCACAACCCTGATTGGACTGATCCAGGATGGGGATCTCTTTACTCTTTTCAGTTTGCCATCTTTCCTATTTACAAGGTGCCCAGAACTGAACACAATATTCTAAATGCGGTACTCACCAATGTCTTATACAACTGTAACTTCTATACTCAATTACTCTGACTGATGAAGGCCTAAGTGTCAAAATACGTTTTGACCTCCTGATGTACTTGCGGACACGACCTTCAGGAACCATGCAACCATCAACCAAATCCTCTGCACCACCTGGCTAATTGATCCAGATCCTGCTGCAATCTTTCACAAACCATTTTTTTTCTTCACTATATGCCAAACCAATCACTTTTGTATCATCAGCAAATGTGCTAATCTTGCCCTGTTTCTGTGACGTTTCACAGTGCTGGAATAACTCAGTGGGTCAGGCTGAGTATAGAGGTTGGGAGGTCATGTTTGCAAATTGCATAAGGAAGTTGGTGAGGCCGGCATTCAGAGTATTGTATTCAGTTCTGGGCTCCAAAGTTTATAGGAAAGATGTCATCAAACTGGAAAGGATACAGTGAAGATTTACGAGGATGTTGCCAGGACTAGAGGGCCAGAGCTATAGGGAGAGGTTTGAGTAGGCTGGTGACTCTATTTCATGGAGCACAGGAGGATGAGGGATGATCTAATAGAGGTGTATAAAATCATGATTTGAATAGATATGGTTGAGTCTTTTGCCCAGAGTAGGTGAATCGAGGAGCAGAGGACATACGTTTAAAGTGAAGGGCAAAAGATCGGAATCTGAGGGGTATGTTTTTCACACAAAGGGTGGTCAGTGCATGGAACAAGCTGCCAGAGGAGATGGTTGAGGCAGGGACTATCGCAACATTTAAGAAACAGTTAGACAGGTACACAGATAGGACAGGTTTGGAGGGATATGGATCAAACGTGGGCAGGTGGGACTAGTTGTAGATGGGACATGTTGGGCCGAAGGGCCTGTTTCACACTGTATCACTCTATGACTCTATCTTTTCTCTCAAACCCATTCTCCTGCCTTCTCCCCATTACCTCTGACCCGGTATCAATCAAGAATCTATGAATCTCCTCCTGAAAAAATGTCCATTGACTTGACCTCCAAAGCTGTCTGTGGCAATGAATTCCACAGTTCACCTCCCTCTGACTTAAGAAATTCCTGCTCATCTCTTTCCTAAAGGAATGACTTTTAATTCTGAGGCTGTGGCCACTGGTCCTAGACTCTCCCACTAGTGGAAAACATCAACCCTCCACATCCACTCATCTAGGTTTTTTTACAGGTTGGGACAGACCGGCAAGCTTCACACCATGTCCCAAAGCTTGTGTCCTGTCTTGCATCACCCAAGGCAGCAGAGACGTTATAGGCGAGGGCAAGCACCATCGCAAAGTAGCTCACGATGGTTTGGGTAACATTCAGGAATGTCTATGCATGTCACATCATGAAATGTTACGGAAGATAAACGGTCTTGACCCAAAATATAATCCATTTGTGTGCTTGCCCCTCTTCTCTTCTCTCTCTCTTTCCTCTCTCTCTCCCTTCTATCTCTCTCTCTTTCCTCTCTCTTCCCCTTCTCCCCCCCCCCTTCTCTCTGCCTCCGTCTCCACCCACGGGAGCGACCACAGGGAGGGGGGGAATTCACCCTGGTGTGGGGGGTTGGGGTCCGATGGCCGTGCATCGCGGTCAGTGACTGTGGGACGCTCCCGCGGGGGTGGAGACGGAGGAGGGAGAGAAGCGGAGAGGGGGAGATGTGAACGGAGAGAGAGCGAGAATGGGAGGGAGAGAGAAAGAAGGGAGAGTGGGGGTGAGAGAGGTAAGAGAGGAGGAGGAGAGAGGGGGAGAGGAGAGAAGGGGGGAGAGAGAGGATGGAGGGAGAAGAGGGGAGAGAAAGGAGGAGAGAGAAGAGGGGAGAGAGAAAGGAGGAGAGAGGAGAGAGAAGGAGGTAGGGTGAGCGGGGGAGAGGGGGAAGGGAGAGAGAGTGAGAGAGAGAGAGAGAGATGAGAGAGAGAGAGAGAGAGAGAGAGAGAGAGAGAGAGAGAGAGAGAGAGAGAGAGGAGACGTGAGTGTGGGTTCATTTTCCCACACAAGCCATAGGTGACTGGACAATCTGAATCCAAGCACCAAGTTGAAAGCGGCCGAAGGTGTACATCGCTCAGGACAGCCCTCACTCTCCCACGTCCACCCTCCGTGGGCTGCGGGTCGGGTGGAGCGGAGGTTTGGGGCAATGTTCATGCCTTCACGGTGATGTGATGGACGCGGGGGTCTGGACCTATCGCTGATAAGTCCCCCCCCCCCCGCCCCGCAACGCCAAGTGGTGAGGGGGGGTGTGGTATAATATCGTATAATGTGCAAATCTCCCTGCCAGGATATTGGTCCCCCTCGGGTTCAAGTGCAACCCGTCCTTTGTGTACAGATCATGCCTTCCCCAAAAGAGGTCCCAGTGATCAAGAAACTTGAATCCCAGTCCCTCAGCCACGCATTTATCCTCCACCTCATTTCATTCCTACTCTCACCGTCATGCGGCTCAGGCAGTAATCCTGAAATCGTTACCCTTTTGGTCCTTCTCTTTAACTTTCCCCCCAACTCCCTAAATTCTCCCTTCAGGACCTCGTCACCTTTTCTGCTATGTCATTGGTACCTATGTGTACCAACAACATCAGGCTCCTCTCCCTCCCTTATCAGAATCTTTTGGACACGTTCTGACACATGCGAGACCCTGGCACCAGGGAGGCAAACTACCATCCGGGTCTCCCGACTGCGTCACAGAATCGCCTATCCGACCCCCTAACTATAGAGTCCCCTATTACAATTGCCCTCCTCTTTTTGCTACCCTTCTGAGCATCAGGGCGGTCTCTGTGCCGGAGGCCGGCCGCTGTTGCTGCCCCAGCTAGGCTGTCCCCTCCAATCGTACTCAAAACCCGAGTAACTATTTTCCAGGTGTTGGTCACAGGGGTACTCTCTAGACCTGCCTCTGCCCTTGCCCTTCCTAACTGTGACCCACTTGTCTGCCTCCTGTGGTTTGGGGAGTGACTATCTCCCTGTAGTCCTCTCTATTACCTCCTCACTCTCCCTGACCAGACGGAGGTCATCGAGCTGCTGCTCCAGGTTCGTAACACAGTCCTTTAGGAGCCCCATCTCAACACACCTGGCGCAGATGTGGATGTCTGGAGGGCTATCAGATTCCCTGACCTTCCATCTGACATCCAGTACAGTACACTGCCCTGCCTTCATACTCCCCCCTTACACAGGATACAATATCAACACAATACAAAGTACACAACAAACTGCTGGAATCTGACTGCCAATCAGCTGCTTTCCCTAGTCCACTTCCCACCAATCAGCAGCTTCCTCAAAAAAACCCTTCTCCAAATGGAACGTTATGGATTTAGGTAAAAACAAGCCCCGCGCTTGATTATTAACCTTACTGGTCGGGTGTCGCTCCTGCCCCTCCTTCTCTTCCAACGGCTCCTATGGGCCTCTGAAAAAACAAGCCCCGCGCTTGATTTTTAACCTTACCGGTCGGGTGTCACTCCTCCCCCTCCTTCTCTTCCAACGGCTCCTGTGGGCCTCTGGAAAAAAACAAGCCCCGCGCTTGATTTTTAACCTTACCGGTCGGGTGTCGCTCCTCCTCCTCCTTCTCTTCCAACGGCTCCTGTGGGCCTCTCTATATAGTATATATAACATAACATACTAGAATTTGTTACAACACTATGCGATGAAACTATAAAACAGAACTTTGTTAGTGTGTGTTATTCTAATATAGTGATATGAATCTGTTACAGTGTATATTGTGTTGTGTTGTATTGTTGTGGTGTATTATGGTGTGTTATGGTGTATTATAGCATGTATCATAAGTGTTATAATGTGATACTATGTTCCTGTAATTACGTATATTTTAGTATAGTGAAATGATTATAATATAGTGTACAATGTATGGGATATTATAGTATAATAACCATAATTGTGTATTAAATTGTGCCTGTGCATTATATTGTTATTGAATATTATATTGCTTTTGTGTACTATGGTGTGTTATAGTATCTCATAGTATCCTAATGTGTGTTATAGCGTATTATAGTGTACTGGTGTATGATAGTGTATCACTGTGTGAAAGTGTTTTGTATTGTTTTATATTGTTCAACATTATATTGTGTGTGTATTATAATGCGTTTCTGACGTTGTATTGTGGTGTATATTATATTGTAATAGCGTATTATGGTGTGTATTAGAATGTGTTAGCATGTGTTATAAGGTATGTTATAATGTTAAAGTGTGTTGTTGTGTATTGACTATTTTGGTGTGTGTGCTGTGCGTTATAGTGTGTTATAGTGTATTATAAAATGGGTTATACTATTTTATAGTGATAATGGATTGGATTATAGTGGTACAGTGTGATGCTGTGTTATGGTGTTATATTATTTTATATATGATTATATTTTTAATGTGATACTGTATTATGGTATTATGATACTGTATTATGGTATTACAGTGCATAATAAAATGTGTTATAGTTTTGTGTCATAATTTCCTTTTTCGATTTATATAGTATTTTATAGTAAGTTATCGTGCTATAAACTATATAGTACACCTTAACTCGATGTGATACATATGGCACATTATAATACCGCACAACCAACAATATCAACTATATAAACACACTACTTCACACTGTACCAGACTAACACCATAATACACTTAACTCACTAGAATCTGCTTCAACACTATAACATTATAAAACGGTATAGAATACTACTTAGATAGTTTGCTATAGTTTATCATAATGTATTATTGTTATTTGTGTGTATTCTTCTAATTATAATGATATTGTGTTACAGAATATCATAATATGTTGTGTTGTATTCTTGTTGTGTATTATGGTGTGTTATAGCGTGTCATACTGTATTTACGTGTATTTTAGCATAGGGAGTTACAGTGTATAGGATAGTGTAGTATAATAAACATAATTGTGTATTATAGTGTGCCTTAACGCATTATATTGTTATAGTGCATTACAGGGTGTTACAATATGAAAGTGTTAATGCATGTATATTTTATATTATCGTTTTAGTGCGTTATGGTGTGTTATAGTGTGTTAAGTGTTATAGTGTGTTATACGATGTTAAAATGTGTTATATTGCGTTATAGTGTATTTTAGTTGTGTAATGTATTCTAGTGCGTTATAGTATTGCAATGTGTTAGAACGTGTTATTCTGTGTTATAGTGCATTGTAGTGTTATAATGTATTGAGAATGTTGTTTTTTATATATCTTAGTGTGTTAGAGTGCATTGTTGCCTGTTATAGTGTGTATAGTTTTGTATTATAATGTATTATTGTGTATTACAGTGTGTTATTAAGTGTTAAACTGTGATAATGTGTTATAGGATGTGTTATATAGTTTTCGTGTATTATGGTGCAGTATAGTATAGCGTATCATGGGATTCTAATGTATTATAATATGTTATCGTGTTTTATAGCGTATTGGTGTATTATAGTGTTTGGTATTGTTTCATAGTGCTACACTGTAATGATAGTGTTAGTATCGCGTCTATTATCGTGTGTTATATTATTATAGTTTTAGTGCTAGACGTTATGTATTAGTGTATTAGTTATAGTGTTATATATAGTATGTTATAGTGTATTATATTGAGTGATAGTGTATTACACAGATTATAATATAATGTGATGTAGTGTGTTATTGTGTTATAGTCTGTTAAATGCGAGATAGTGTATTATTGGGTGTAGTGCGATTGTATTATAGTGTATTTTGTTGTTATATTATATTATTACACTGTGTTAAAGTGTATCATAGTATTGTCGTGTGTAATAGTGTGTATTAGAATGTGTTATTATGTGTTATAATGTGTTATCGGTTTTATAGTATTATATAGTGTTATAATGTTAAAGTGTGTTTTTGTGTATCTGCAGTAACACTAAAAAATATAAAAGATTATTTACCCATATCACACATCTGAGGTATGCTTTTACGAAATTGTATTCCCTTCGTTTTTACTGCCCAGCAGGGGTAACAGGGGGAATATTTTCTTATATTCCCCTTTCTTGCGAATATGGACTTTATGTTAAAACAGCGGGGAATATAGTCTTTATTCCCCTGGTCTCACATCCGGGAATTGGCAACGTGTGACGCTGCGTGGGAAAATTTGAGAATATTCAAACGGCAGACAGGAAGACTGCCGGTTTGGTTAAATTTTTGGCGGGAAGTCGCCGAGTGAGATGTTCAGATTTTCCTCTAGATGTCTGATAATGGGTAATAATAACAAGATTGACTGTCTCTTTCGGGTGATCATTTTATTGCCCTCACTAGATCCATATTGCCCTCGTCTTCGACTCGGGCAATATGAATCTACTTCAGGCAATATATGTCGTATCCCCCTCAAGGCCAGTCAATATTCTATTAATGTAACACACTATATAATAGTATAGCATACTATTTTTATTGTTATTAAAGTGTGTTATTCTATTAGAGTGATATGGTGTGTAACAGTGTATTATATTTTTTGTGTTGTATTGTTGTCGTGTGTGTGTGGGTGGTATACGTGTTATAGTGTTTAGTGTATTTTGTGTTATTATATGTTCTAATATATGTATTTATGTGTTATTATATGTTCTAATATATAATATAGTTTTATATAGTATTATAGAGTATGTTATAATGTTAAAGTGTGTTTTTGTGTATTAACCATATTAGTGAGTTATAAAGGTTTAGAGTGCGTTATAGTGTTTTTATAGTGTACTATAGTGTGTTAAAGTGTGCTATAATGTGTGTATTATAGTTTATTATAGTTACAATGTGATACTGTTATAATGTGTTTTGGATTATTATCGTATTTTATATTCTATTTTAGTGTGTCATAATGTCATATAGTATTATACAGTGTTTTAGTATGTTGGTTTACAGTGTTATAGTAGATTGTGGCGTGTTACAGAGCGAGTATTATCGTCATATCGTGTATTACACTATATTGAGCTGGAGATAGAGCTGAAGCTGAAGATGGGTCTGTAGATGTAGCTTTGAATGGAGCGAGAGCTGGACCTGGCGATTGAGATAGATCTAGAGCTGGAGCTGAAGGCGGAGCTAGAGCTAAAGCTAGAGCTAAACTAGAACTAAATATACATTAGAGATGGAGAAGGAGCTGGAGCTGGATGCGTTGGAGATAGAGCTAGAGCTAGAGATGGAGATGGAGCTGGAGCTAGAGAAGGCGCTGGAGATGGAGCTCGAGCTGGAGGAGCCGGAGACTGAACTGGGGATGGAATTGAGCTTGAGCTGGAGGGAGCTGCAACTGGAGATGGAGCAGGACATGCAGCTGGAGATGGAGCTAGAGATGGAGCTGGAGATGAAAGTAGTGTCGGGTGGAGATGGAGATGAAACAGGATGGAGATGGAGGTACAGCTGGAGATGAAGCTGGGGATTGACCTGGAGCTGGAGATAGAGGTGGACATGGAGCTCGCGCTTGAATTGGAGCTGGAGATTAAGCTGAGCTGGAGATGGAGCTGGAGATTAAGCTGAGCTGGAGATGGAGCTGGAGATTAAGCGGAGCTGGAGATGGAGCTGGAGATGGAGCTGGAGATGGAGCTGGAGATGGAGCTGGAGCTGGAGATGGAGATGGAGATGGAGGTAAAGCTCGAGCTGGAGGGAGCTGGAGATAGAGATGGAGATGGAGTTAGAGCGGCAGCTAGAGTTTGAGATGGAGATGCCACAGGAGCTGGAATTGCTGCTGGATTTGGAGCTGGAGATAGTACTGGAGATGGTGAAGATTTATACTGTGTTATGGGGTGTTATTATTATATTATACTCGTGATAGAGCTTGAGGTAGAGAGAGCTCGAGATAGAGCTTGAGACAGATATACTCGAGATACAGATGTATAGAGCTCGAGATAGTGATAGAGATAGCTCGAGATATAGAGATAGAGCACGAGATGGAGATAGAGATAGAGCATGAGAGAGAAAATAGAGCTCAGACAATGCTCGAGATATGGATAACCGAGATAAAGGTATATAGAGCTCGAGGTAGAGATGGGGCTTAAGATAGAGAGCTGGAGTTAGATATACTCGAGATAGAGATATTCGAGATGGAGATACACGAGATAGATGGAGCTCGAGCAGTGAGCTCGGGCTAAGTAGAGATAGATGGAGCTCGTGAGGGATTGAGCTCTAGATAGATATAGAACTATTGATAGAGAAAGAGAGAGATCGAGATAGAGATACTTGATGGAGATCAAGCTCGAGATAGAGATAGAGCTCGAAATAATATAGCTCGTGATACAGAGAGGATATGAAGCGCGAGATAACTCGAGATAAATATTGAGCTCGAGAGAAATGGAGCTTACGATAGAGATAGAGTTCGAGATTCTCGAGCTAGAGTTTGCAGAAAAAGCATGAGATAGAGACAGCTTGAAATAGGGATAGAGCTTGAGAAAGAGGTCGAGATAGAGATACACGAGGTAGAGCTTGAGCTCCTCGAGATGGCGGTAATGAAGATAAAGAGAGAAAGCTGGAGATAGTGATAGAGATAGAGATAGAAATAGAGATACAGATACAGATAGCGATAAAAAGAGAGAGAGGTAGAGATTTTGATAGATAGGGCTACAGAAAGAGTGCTAATGGAGTAGAAGCTAGAGCTGGAGGTGGAAATGGAGCTGGAGAGAGAGCTACAGATGGAGCGGTAGTTGAATCTGGAGATGGAGCTGGAGATGGAGCAGGAGCTCGAGATGGAGCTGGAGATGATAAATAGCGGAATAGAGATAAGGATATAGAGATACACTTACACACATACAATAATATTATAACACTATATCACCCTTATAACATTTATAATATACATTATTGTACACTAAAGGTATAACATTATAATACATAATACGATAACACACTATGTACTATAACACATATAGGATAACACACCAATTCTAAATTATATTATAACACTACAATGATATATAACATTATGATACCTATAACACAATTATAACACATATAAACACGATAATCCACTATTACATTATAATACATTATATGATATTGTACACACTATAATACTAAAACTATGACATTAACGCAATATATACTATTTAATGCAAAATAACACTATAATGCACTGGAACACGCTATATCTCACTATATCTTACTGTCTAATGTAATGCATATAATACAATATCAGAGAACAATAACGCCTTCTAAACACAATATCCCAGATTACACTTATAGACACTGTAATACACTACGTCACACTAAAATACACTACACCAGACTAACACTATAATATTATAATGCAATATAATACCACATTATAGTACACTACACAGTAAAACACACTATAACATTTATAATACTTATCACACGCTACATATACACGGATAACACAACCACAATATAACACACTCTAATGCATTTTATACCATAATTTAATACATTATAACACCTTAATACGATATAATACATATATACACTCTAAGACGATATCACACATAACATTATGACATAACATACTAGAATTTGTTATAATACTATACGACTGTAATACGATTAAACTGTATAACATAACATGTGTTATCGTTTACAATAGTGTGTTATTGTATATTTTAGTGTATTGTAGTGTGCAATCGTGTGTTATTCTATTATAGTGATATATCGTGTCATAATGTGTTATAATATTTAGTGTTGTTATAGTTTGTCAAATTGCGAGAGTAATATATTGTATAGTATGTGTTATTTTGTGTTATCATGCATTGTATCGTTTTATATAGTATGTTATAATGTTAGTACGTTGATACATATTAGACTTTTTTGGTGTGATATGTGGTAGGGAGATGACTGACTTGGTGCCTTCCCTCACAGTGGGAAACTTTTGATTCTGTTGAAACTCTATTGTGTATCATATGTAGTGTTATATAGTGTACAATGTATGTAGTGTATTATAGTGTACAAATGTATAATAAAAATAATTGTGTATTAATTGTGCCTGTGCATTATATTGTTATGGTGTATTACAGGGTGTCTGAAAGTGTTAAAGTGTATTATATTGTAAAATTGTGTTATTGTGTTATACGGTGTTAAAATGTATTGTATTGCGGTTTAGTGCATTTTTGTGGTTGTAATGCATTATTGTGCGTAAAAGTATATTGCGATGTGTTGAACATGTTAATCTGTTTTTAAAGTGCATTATAGTGTTATATTGTATTATAATATATATTTATAATGTGTGTAGTGATGTTTTATATATGTTAGTGTTATAATATTAAAATGTTTTATTGTGTATTACAGTGTGTGTTTAAGTTGTTATAATGTGTTCTAGAGTGTGTTAAAAATGTGTGTTATATTGTTATAAAGTGTTACAAAGTGTGTTATATTGCTTTTGTGTATTACGGTGTGTTATAATATTATCATGTATCCTAATGTATTATAGTGTGTTAGAGCGTATAGTGTACTGGTGTAGTTCATAGTGTAATGATACACTGTGTGGTAGTGTTTTTGTATTGTTTGATATTGTTTCTCTTGTATGTGTGGGTGTGTATTATAATGCATTTGTGACGGTGTATTGTGGTGTATATTATATTGTAATGTGTGTTATATTATATTGTAATAGCTTATTATAGTATTATGGTTTGTATTAGAACATGTTAGCATGTTTTATATGGAATGTTATAATGTTGAAGTGTGATGCGTATAGACTATTTTGGTGTGTTATACTGTTGTACAGTGCGATATAGTGTGTTATAGTGCATTATAAAGTGGGTTATAGTATTTTATAGTCATAATGGATTGGATTATAGTGGTACAGTGTGATACTGTGTTATAGTGTTATATTATTTTATATATGATATATTTTTAATGCAATACTGATTTATAGTGTTAGGATATTATAGTGTATAAATTTGTGTCATAATTTACTTTTTCATTTTATATAGTATTTTATAGTACGTTATATTGCTATAAACTATATAATACACCTTAACACGATGTGATAGATATGGCACACTATAATCATATAACCATATAACAATTACAGCACGGAAACAGGCCCTCTCGGCCCTTCCAGTCCATGCCGAACATTTATTTTCCCCTAGTCCCATCTACCTGCACTGAGACCATACCCCTCCATTCCCTTCACGTCCATATACCTATCCACTTTACTTTTAAATGTTAAAATCGATCCTGCCTCCACCACTTCTGCTGGAAGCTCATTCCACACAGCCACCACTCTGAGTAAAGAAGTTCCCCCCATGTTACCCCTAAACTTCTGTCCCTTAATTCTCATGTCATGCCCTCTTGTTTGAATGTTCCCTACCCTCAATGGGAAAAGCTTATCCACGTCAACTCTGTCTATCCCTTTCATCATTTTAAAGACCTCAATCAAGGCCTTAACCTTCTGCGTTCTAAAGAATAAAGACCTAACTTGTTCAACCTTTCTCAGTAACTGAGTTGCTGGAACCCAGGCAACATTCTAGTAAATCTCTTCTGTACTCTCTCTATTTTGTTGACATCCTTCCTATGTAATTAGGCGACCAAAATTGTACACCATACTCCAGAATTGGTCTCACCAATGCCTTGTACCATGTTAACATTACTTCCCTACTCCTATATTCAATGCTCTGATTTAAAAAGGCCAGCACACCAAAAGCTTTCTTTACCACCCTATCTACATGCGGTTCTACATTCAGGGAACTGTGCACAGTTATTCCTAGATCCCTCTGTTCCACAGCATTCCTCAATTCCCTACCATTTACCATGTACGTCCTATTTTGATTTTTCCCGCCAAGATGTAGCACCTCACACTTATCAGCATTAAACTCCATCTGCCATCTTTCAGCCCACTCTTCCAAATGGCCCAAATCTCTCTGTAGACTTTGAAAATCTACTTCGTTATCCAAAACGCCACCTATCTTAGTATCATCTGCATACTTTCTTATCCAATTTTCCACCCCATCATCCAGATCATTGATGTACATGACAAACATCAGTGGACCGAACACAGATCCCTGAGGCACCCCACTGGTCACCGGCTTCCAACCTGAGAAACAGCCATCCACCATTACTCTCTGGCATCTCCCATTCAGCCACTGTTGAATCCATCTTGCTACTCTGCCATTAACACCAAAGATTGAACCTTCTTAACCAACCTTCCATGGGGAACCTTGTCAAAGGCCTGACTGAAATCTATATAGACAACATCAATTTCCCTAGTAGCCTCTTTTAGAAAATTCAAGAAGGTTTGTCAAACATGACTTTCCAGGCAGAAATCCATGTTGACTGTTCCTGATCAGACCCTGTTTATCCAGATGCTCTCTAAGTATTCTTTCCATTAATTTGCCCACCACTGACGTCAAACTAACAGGTCTATAATTGCTAGGTTTATTCTTTGAACCCTTTTTAAACAATGGAACAACATGCTCAGTACGCCAATCCTCCCGCATAGGGAGTTACAGTGTGGTATAATAAACATAATTGTGTATTATAGTGTGCCTTAACGTATTATATTGTTATAGTGCATTACAGGGTGTTACAATATGAAAGTGTTAAAGTGTAAATATTTTATATTGTTTTAGTGCGATATGGTGTGATGTAGTGTGTTATAGTGTGTTAAGTGTCATAGTGTGTTATAAGATGTTCAAATGTGTTATATTGCGTTATAGTGTATTTTAGTCGTGTAATGTATTATAGTGCGTTATAGCATCTTGCAATGTGTTAGAACGTGTTATTCCATGTTATAGTGCATTGTAGTGTTATAACGTATTATAATGTGTATTGTAATGTGATAGTTATGTGTTGTAGTGCATTATTATATATCTTAGTGTGTTAGCGTGCATTGTTGCGTGTTATAGTGTGTATAGTTTTGTGTATTATTGTGTATAATATGTATTATTGTGTTATTAAGTGAAACCGTGATAATGTGTTATTGGATGTGTTATATTGTTTTCGTGGATTATGGTGCGTTATAGTGTATTGTAGAGTTATAGTGTATCATGGGATTCTAATGTATTATAACGTGTTATCGTGTTTTATAGTGTACTGGTGTCATAATGTATGTGATACTGTTTGATACTGTTTGGAATTGTTTCATTATGCTACACTGTTATGATAGTGTTATTATCGCATCTATTATCATGTGATAATAGACGTGCTATATTATTATAGTTTTAGTGCTAGATGTTAGTGCATTAGCGTTAGATATACTATGTTATAGTGTATTGTGTGATAGCGTATTACACAGATTATGATATAATAGTAAGATTAAATGAGAACTTACCAGTTCGAAGATTGATCGTTATTTTATGAGGACTAATGATGAGGGATTACGTGAAGAAGCCCCGCCTGGCGCTTGATCGGCATACTTCAAAGCAGCGGCATGAAAAACACAGAATATAATAATCGGAGTAAGATAGTAAGGCTCAACATAGATTTAGAACTACCAGATGATCATTTATATTATGAGGGTCGGGAGTGGAGGGCACGTAATCCCTCATCAAATAACGATCAAACTTCGAACTGGTAAGTTCTCATTTAATCTTACTATTTTACTTCGGAGTCACGTGAGTGACTACGTGAAGATTTTGTAGCTTCTGTGTTTTTTATGTTGTACACTCATTCCATACGACAATCTGGCTCAATCAACACAGTAATGAGCAAATAACACATTTTTTCCCAAACATTGCTTCAGTTTATGTGATAAATGTTTATATAAAAAA
This sequence comes from Okamejei kenojei, assembly GCA_035221665.1. Classification (NCBI taxonomy): domain Eukaryota; kingdom Metazoa; phylum Chordata; class Chondrichthyes; order Rajiformes; family Rajidae; genus Okamejei; species Okamejei kenojei. The sequence goes on along the minus strand of JAVHYY010000392.1, from coordinate 20,250 downwards.
TGTGTTATTTGCTCATTACTGTGTTGATTTACTCATTACTGTGTTTTTTATAAACTCAGTTTATAAAAAAATGAAAGTAATGCCCTTTCAATTGAAAGGCAAATTTATCACCAAAATATCAATTGATAATATAATTTGATAGTATAAACAAAGCAACAACTACAGAGAACCCAACACTCCGTGTCCAATCCTGACACCATGACTGGCTCCTTGTAACTTTAATATTTATTTTACGCCCTCCTGCGGCCTTCAATCTTTGCTCGAGCGGCGCATCCTGTGCCATTCCTGTGAATGTATCTACCTCCTTAATGGAGTGATTTTCCACATCTCAATGTCTAGTTCCACTGAGTCTTAAACATGTTTTAACCATGTAGAATGTAATAATCTGGAACCATCAGTTTTGACTGATACTTAATGTGGTTTTTGTGTGTAATAAGTAGTGCTGTCTCACCACTACAGAGACTCTTACCTACTTTAACATATTGAGTCAATGCTGACCCACACACAATTGTTGGCGGACAGGATATGCTTAAATGTTAACGTTGGTTCCAGCTCTTATTGGTCTGGTTTGTTAGGTAAATCATTGAACATATAAAATGATGTAATCTGTAGCCACATGATGTTAATTGTTTGATTGAGCGATGGAATTGGAGTGCATTGCGTAAGGCAAGTGAGGACTATGGTGATCTCCCAACTTGTGTATGTAAACTTCTCTCTCTCTGGGACGTGGGAGAGTGAGGGCTGTCCTGAGCGATGTACACCTTCGGCCGCTTTCAACTTGGTGCTTGGATTCAGATTGTCCAGTCACCTATGGCTTGTGTGGGAAAATCTCCCCCCCCCCTCCCCCCTCCCCCCTCAGGGTCTGTTTTTGGAAATATTCTGGGCCTTTTTAAACACTTTGGTTGATTTTTTTTATTTTTGCAGTCTTTCTCCATTACTTTTAAGCCATAAAGCTTTTTTGTCTGGAGGCCTTTTTATTAGGACTTTTAAATCATAGCCTCTCTGACTTTTTTTAATTTTTTTCCTCCCCACTGGAGTTTTTCCACCCGGAGTTTTTTCTTTTCTTTTTAACTTTTAAACTCCGTTTTTCCTCATAGCCAAAAGTTTGTGGAGCAACTTAAGTCTCCCTAACGGTAATTTTAACGTTATATAGTATTACAGAGTATGTAATAATGTTAAAGTGTGTTATTGTGTATTAGACCATATTAGTGAGTTATATTGGTTTAGAGTGCGTTATAGTGTACTATAGTGTGTTAAAGTATGTTATAATGTGTGTATTCTAGTTTATTATAGTTACAGAGTGATAATGTGTTTCGGATTATTATCGAACTTTATAATCTATTTTAGTGTGTCATAATGTCATATGGTATTATACTGTGTTTTCTTTTGTTGTTTTACAGTGTTATAGTAGATTATGGCGTGTTACTGAGCGTGTATTATTGTGTCATATCGTGTATTATACTATATTGTTTTAAGGTGCTATTCTGTATTATATTGTAAATTGTATATAGTACTATAGCATTATAGTGTATTCTAGAGTATTTATTAGTGTGTTATAATATGTTATAGTTTATAATAGTGTGTTTCTATTGTGTGTTACTGCTTTATTGCGTTTATATACAATTTTATTAATTGGTTATAGTGTGTTGTAGTGTATTAGACTATTATTAATGTTATAGTGTGTTGTAGTATATATTTGTGTTATATGTTGTTATAGTGTTATAATGTTATAGTGTTATAGTATTATAATGTTATAATTTGTGGCATTATTAAAGTGTTATAGTTTGTTATAGTGTACTATACAGCACTATATGGTATTATAGTTTGATGTAGTGTGTCATCGTGTGTAATAGTGCATTATTGTGTGTTATAGTGTTAAATGCTTTATAGTGTATTATGGTGTATACTATATTATATTGTGTTATAGTATGTTTTTAATGTATTATAGTATGTAGTTAGTGTTATAATAGTGCCTAGTTTATTTTGATATAATGTATTATAGCGTGTTTAGTGCATTTATAGTATAATGTGTTATGGTGCAACATATGTTATATTGTTATTGTGTTAGTGTATTATAGTGCGTGTATGTGTATTATCGTGCTGTGTTATCGTGTATATAGGATTAAATTAAAATATTATTATGTGTAATATAGTATTATAATGTGATGTAGTGCGATGTAGTGATATAGTGTGTTATCCTGTGTATTATAGAGATTAGTATTATAATGTGTTATACAGTGTTATAATGTATTATTATGTTATATGGTTATAATGCTTAGTATGTTATAGTGCACTATAGTATTTTACTGTTGCATTGTGTAATTATGTGAAAGTGTATTATAATGTGTTATAGTGTATTATAGTTATAATGTGTTATCGTTATAACAATATAACATACTTTAATACACTATTACACACTATAAACACAATATTACACATTCATGTAAAGTAACCCGACAACACACTATAACAATATAAAATGCCCTATGAATATACACATTATGATAGTATAAAACATTATGGCAATATGCAACTGCAATAAACACTGCAACACGTTATAACACACTATAATGCACGACCAACAACACTATAACAAATAATACACGTTAACACATTATAACGCACTATAATCTCTATCCCGTAATCCCTAACTCGATTTCCATATCCATCTCTACTGCCTCTCTATCTCCAGCTACACGTCTATCTTTATCTCCAGTTCCATCCCTAGCCAGCTCCATCTCCAGCTCCATCACCATCACCAGCTCCAGCTCCATCTCAAGCTCCATCTCCATCTTCATTTCCAGCTCGAGCTCCAGCTCCAGCACCTCCAGGACCATCTCGGAGTCCAGCTCCATCTTTATCTCTAGCTCCACTATATTTTTCTACAGCTCCATTTCATTCTCTCTTTAGCTCCAGCTCCAGCTCTATCTCCACCCCAACCTCCTGTTCCATCTCCATTTGCATCTCCAGCCATCTCTAGCTCCATATCTATCTCAGACTTCAGCACCAGATCTATCACCATCTCCAGATCCATCCCCAGCATCATTTTCAGCTCGATCTCCAGCTACATCTCAGGCACCATCTTCAGGTCCATCTCCAGATCTAGCTCCATCTCCATCTCCACCTCCAGCTCTAGCTGCATCACCAGGTCCACCTCCAGCTCCAACTTCAGCTCCATCGCCAGGTCCATCTCCAGCTCCATTTCCAGTTACATCTCCGTCTCCACCTCCATCTCCATCTCTAGCTGCATCACCAGGTCCACCTCCATCTCCATTTCCATCTCCATCTCCACCTCCAGATGCATTTACACATCTGCTGCTCTATTTCCAACTCTAGCTAAGGCTGCATCTCCTGCCTATTCGGCAGATCTAGCTCAAATTCTATATCCAGCTCCAGCGCCATCTGCAGCACCAGCTAGCTCTAACTCAATTCTAGAGTATTATAGTGTGTTATATATGTTATAGTTTATAATAGTGTGTTCTATTGTGTGTTACTGCTTTATTGCGTTATATACAATTTTATAATGTATAGTGTGTTGTAGTTATTAGACTATTATTAATGTTATAGTGTGTTGTAGTATTTATTGTGTTATATGTTGTTATAGTGTTATAATGTTATAGTGTGTTATAGTATTATAATGTTATAATTTGTGGCATTATTAAAGTGTTATAGTTTGTTTTAGTGTACTATACAGCACTATATGGTATTATAGTTTGATGTAGTGTGTCATTGTGTGTAATAGTGCATTATTGTGTGTTATAGTGTTAAATGCTTTATAGTGTATTATGGTGTATACTATATTATATTGTGTTTTAATGTTTTATAGTATGTAGTAGTGTATAATAGTGCGTAGTTTATTTTGATATAATGTATTATAGTGTGTTATAGTGCATTATAGTATAATGTGTTGTGGTGTAACATATGTTATATTGTTATTGTGTTAGTGTATTATAGTGCGTGTATGTGTATTATCGTGCTGTGTTATCGTGTATATAGGATTAAATTAATATATTATTACAATGTGTAATATAGTATTATAATGTGATGTAGTGCGATGTAGTGATATAGTGTGTTATCCTGTGTATTATAGAGATTAGTATTATAATGTGTTATACAGTGTTATAATGTATTATTATGTTATATGGTTATAATGTTTAGTATGTTATAGTGCACTATAGTATTTTACTGTTGCATTGTGTAATTATGTTATAGTGTATTATAATGTGTTATAGTGTATTATAGTTATAATGTGTTATCGTTATAACAATATAACATACTTTAATACACTATTACACACTATAACACAATATTACACATTCATGTAAAGTAACCCGACAACACACTATAACAATATAAAATGCCCTATGAATATTACACATTATGATAGTATAAAACATTATGGCAATATGCAACTGCAATAAACACTGCAACACGTTATAACACACTATAATGCACGACCACAACACTATAACAAATAATACACGTTAACACATTATAACGCACTATAATCTCTATCCCGTAATCCCTAACTCGATTTCCATATCCATCTCTACCTGCCTCTCTATCTCCAGCTACACGTCTATCTTTATCTCCAGTTCCATCCCTAGCTCCAGCTCCATCTCCAGCTCCATCACCATCACCAGCTCCAGCTCCATCTCAAGCTCCATCTCCATCTTCATTTCCAGCTCGAGCTCCAGCTCCAGCACCTCCAGGACCATCTCGGAGTCCAGCTCCATCTTTATCTCTAGCTCCACTATATTTTTCTACAGCTCCATTTCATTCTCTCTTTAGCTCCAGCTCCAGCTCTATCTCCACCCCAACCTCCTGTTCCATCTCCATTTGCATCTCCAGCCATCTCTAGCTCCATATCTATCTCAGACTTCAGCACCAGATCTATCACCATCTCCAGATCCATCCCCAGCATCATTTTCAGCTCGATCTCCAGCTACATCTCAGGCACCATCTTCAGCTCCATCTCCAGCTCCATCTCCAGCTCTAGCTGCATCACCAGGTCCACCTCCAGCTCCAACTTCAGCTCCATCGCCAGGTCCATCTCCAGCTCCATTTCCAGTTACATCTCCGTCTCCACCTCCATCTCCAGCTGCATCACCAGGTCCACCTCCATCTCCATCTCCATCTCCACCTCTAGATGCATTTACACATCTGCTGCTCTATTTCCAACTCTAGCTAAGGCTGCATCTCCTGCCCAATCGGCAGATCTAGCTCAAATTCTATATCCAGCTCCAGTGCCATCTGCAGCACCAGCTAGCTCTAACTCAAGCTACTTCTAACTCCATCTCCAGTACCAGCCCATCTTCAGCTTTAAGTCCATCTTAATCTTAGAGCTCATAAATCTCGGTCACCATCTCCAGCTCCATCTCCATCTCTAGCTCCAGCTCAAACTCCACTCCCTTCTCCATCTCCAGCTCGAGATCCAGCTCTATCTCCCGCACCTCCAGGACCATCTCCGAGTCTAGCTCCATCTTTATCTCTATCTTTTTCTGCAGCTCCATTTCAATCTCTCTCTAGCTCCAGCTCTATCTCCACATCCTCCAGTTTCCTCTCCATTTGCATCTCCAGCGCCATCTGCAGCTCTTCAGCTCTAGCTCCATCTCCATCCCCATGTCTAGATCTACCTCTAGCTCCAGCTCTATCTCCAGCTCCTTCTCCGTCTCCATCTCCAGCTCCAGACCTAGATACATTTCCACATCCGCTACTCTAGCTCTATCTCCAACTAGCTCTGGCTCCATTTCCTGCCCAATCGCTAGATCCATACGCTAGCACCATATCCAGCACCAGTAGTATCTCCATCTGTATCTTTAGCTCTAACTCCAGCTCCAGCTCCATCACCAGCTCTCGCTCCAGGTCCTTCTCCACCTCCAGCTCTAGCACTAGATCCACCTCCAGCTTTAGCTCCTGCTCCAGCTCTAGCTCCAGCTTCCTCCATGTCCATCTCCAGCTCCAGCTCACTTTCCAGCTCCATCCCCTGTTCCATCTCCAGCTCCAGGTCCTCAGAACGAGAAGGGGTTGGAGATTCGGCTGGAGATGGAGCTAGAGATGGAGCTAGAGGGAGTTTCGAGTGGTTTAGAGGGGATTAGAGGGGTTTGGCGGGGTTTAGAGGGATTTACGTTGGGTTAGAGGTATATACAGAGGTTTTGAGGGGTTTACATATAAATGTATCACGAGCTCTATTATTACGAGTATCTCTATCTCGAGCTCAATCTCCATCAAGTATCTCTATCTCGATCTCTCGCTTTCTCTATCAATAGCTCTATCTCTATTTAGAGCTCAATCCCTCACGAGCACCATCTATCTATACTTAGCCCGAGATTACCCCTCGAGCTCCATCTATCTCGAGTATCTCTAACTCTCTTTCTATCTCGAGCCCATCTCTACCTCGAGTTCTATCTCTTTAATAACCTTTATCTCGGTTATTTATATATCCCGAGCATTATCTGAGCTCTATTTGGAGCTCCATCTCTATCTCCATCACGAGCTCCATCTCCAGCTCCCTCCAGCTCGAGCTTTACCTCCATCTCCAGTTCCATCTCTATCTCCAGTTCTAGCTCCAGCTCCAGCTCAGGCTTAATCTCCAGCGGCATCTACAGCTCCAATTCCAGTTCGAGCTCCATGTCCACCTCTATCTCCAGCTCCAGATCCATCCCCAGCTACATCTCCAGCTGTACCTCCATCTCCATCCAGTTTCATCTCCATCTCCATCCGACACTATATATAACCATATAACAATTACAGCACGGAAACAGGCCCGCTCGGCCCTTCCAGTCCGTGCCGACCATTTGTTTTCCCCTAGTCCCATCTACCTGCACTCAGACCATACCCCTCCATTCCCTTCACATCCATATACCTATCCACTTATGTGGATAGGTATATGGAAACAGGGCCTCTCGGCCCTTCCAGTCCGTGCCGACCATTTGTTTTCCCCTAGTCCCATCTACCTGCACTCAGACCATACCCCTCCATTCCCTTCACGTCCATATACCTATCCACTACTTCCATCTCCAGCTCCATGTCCTGCTCCATCTCCAGTTGCAGCTCAACTCCATCCCCAGTTCAGTCTCCGGCTCCTCCAGCTCTAGCTCCATTTCCATGCCCTTCTCTAGCTCCAGCTCCATCTCCAGTGTATATTTAGCTCCAGTTGCATCTCCAGCTCCATCTCCATCTCCATCTCCTGCTATAAATCTAGCTCCATTTCCAGCTCCATCTCCTGCTATAAATCTAGCTCCACATCAAAACTCCATTCTCCAGTTGCATCTCCAGCTCCATCTCCCATCTCCATCACCTGCTATAAATCTACTCTCCATCTCCAGCGGCATAATCCAGCTGCTTCTTGTTCTATCTCTAGCTCAATCTTCAGCTCCAGCCTCAAAGCTCCGTCTCCATTACAATCGCCAGCTCTAACTCTTAGCTCCACCTCAAACTCCATCTCCAGTTCCATCTCTTGCTCCATCTCCACTCTAGCTACAGCTCCATTTCCAGCTTCAGCTCTAGCTCCATCTACATCTCCAGCTCCACTCTATCTCCACCTACATCTCCAGCTTAGTACTAACTAGAGCTTCATCTCCAGCCCCATCTCCAGCTCCATCTTCAGCACTAGCTCTAGCACTATCTCTAACTCTAGCTGCATCTCAAGCTCGAGCTCTAGCACTAGCTCCATCTGAAGCTCCATATGCAGCTAAAGCTCCACCTCGAGCTCCCTGCAGATGAATCTCAAACTCCATCTCCAGCTCACTCCAGCTCTATTTTAACACCATCTCCAGATCTAGCTCCATCTCCATCTTCAGTTCCAGCTCCATCTCCAACTCCATCTCCATTTCAATCTCCAGCTCCAGCGCTAGCACCATCTCCAGCTCAATCGTCAGCTCTTGCTCTAGCTCCATCGCTTGATCCAGCTGTAGCTCCATCTCCAGATCTAGCTTTAGCTTCATCACCAGATGCAGCTGAAACTCCATGTCCAGTTCAATCTCCAGCTCTAGCTCTAGTAGCTGTACTGGCTGCAGCTCCATCTCCAGTTCTGTCTCGAGCTTCATCTCCAGCTCTAGCTCCAGCTGTAGCCCTAGCTCCATCTCCAGATCAATCTCAAGATCTAGCTGTAGCTCCATCTCCTGCTCCAGCTTTCACTCCATCTCCAGCTCCAGCTTTATCTCCATCTCCAGCTCGATTTCCAGCTACAGCTCGAGGTCCAGCTCCATCTCCAACTCCAGATCAATCTCCAGCGCCATCTCCAGCTCCTATTCCAGCTCGAGCTCCATCTCCAGTTTCATCTCTATCTCCAGCAGCTTCATCTCCATCTCCATCACCAGCTCCGACTCTACCTCCATCACCAGCTCCGACTCTACCTCCATCTTCAGCTCCAGCTCCAGCTCCTTCCAGCTCCACTCCATCGCCAGCACCAGCTCCATCTCCATCGCCAGCACCAGCTCTAGTTCCATCTCAAGCTCCATATCCAGACGCAGCTCCAGCTCTAGCTCCATGTCCAGCTCTATCTTCAGTTCAATCCAGCTCTAGTTTAACTCCATCTCTAGCTCTAGATCAGGCTCCATCTCCAGCTCTAGCTTCAGAGCAGGAGATGGAGCTGGAGCTGGAGCTAGAGATTGAGATGGACCTGGAGATGGAGCTGGAGCTGGGGCAGGGGATGGAACTGGAGCTAGAACTAGAACTAGAGCTGGAGATGGTGATGGATATGGAGATGGAGATGGAGCTGGAGACGGAGCTGAAGTTCGAGCTAAAGATGGAACTAGAGATGGAGCCGGAGCCTGAGGTGCAGATAGAGCTGGAGCTAGAGAGAGATAAAGAAGGAACTGGCGAAATAAAATAGAGGTGGAGCTAATAATGGAGATACAGCTAGACCTGGAGATCGACTGGAGGTGCGGGAGATGGAGCTGGAGATGGAACAGGGGATGGAGCTGGAGCTAGAGCAGGAGCTGGAGGTGGACATGGAGGAAGAACTGGAGATTGAGTTGCAGCTGGAGCTGGAGCTGGAGACTGAGCCAGAGCTGGAGCTGGAAAGTGAGCTAGAGATGGAGCTAGATGGTGCTGGAAATGGAACTGAAGATGGAGCTGAGCTAGAGCTAGAGCAGCTGGAGCTGAGCTGGAGACTGAGCGAGCTAGAGCTAGAAGCTAGAGCTAGAGCTAGAGCTAGAGCTGAGCTGAGCTGGAGCGGGAGCTGGAACTAGAGATGGAGAGGAAGATTGACGTAGAGCTGGAGATAGAGCTGGAGCTAGAGATGGATCTGGAGCAAGGGGTGGAATTGGAGATGGAACTAAATCTGGAGGTGGACCTGTAAATTGTGCCTGAGATGTAGCTGGAGAGAGAGCTGGAGCTGGGGATGGTGCTGGAGATGGAGCTGGAGCTGACGTCTGAAGTGGAGATGGAGCTGGAGATGGCGCTGGAGATGCAACTGGAGAGCAAACTAGAGGTTGAGGTGGAGATAGAGCTGGAGCTAGAGAGAGAATGAAATGGAGCTGCAGAAAAAGATAGTAGAGCTAGAGATAAAGATGGAGCTAGACTCGGAGATGGTCCTGGAGGTGCGGGAGATAGAGCTGGAGCTCGAGCTGGAGATGGAACGAGGGGATGGAGATGGAGATGGAGCTTGAGATGGAGATGAAAGTGGAGTTTGAGTTGGAGCTGGAGATGGAGCTGGAGCTGTCGTCTGAGGTAGAGATGGACCTAGAGATGGCGCTGGAGATGCAACTGGAGAGGAAACTGGAGGTTGAACTGGAGATAGAGCTGGAGCTGGATCTAGAGAGAGAATGAAATGGAGCTGCAGAAAAAATAGTGGAGCTAGAGATAAAGATGGAGCTAGACTCGGAGATCGTCATGGAGGTGCGGGATATAGAGCTCGAGTTGGAGATGGAACAGAGGATGGAGATGGAGCTGGAGATGGAGCTTGAGATGGAGATGGAAGTGGAGTTTGAGTTGGAGCTGGAGATAGAGATGGAGTTGGAGATGGATCTCGAGCTGGTGCTGGTGATGAAGCTTGACACGAAGCTGGAGCTAGAGATGGAGCTAGAGCTGGAGATGGAGACAGAGATGTATGCTAGAGATGGAGCTGAAGATGGATATGAGCTCTATGAGCTCTAGATTGAGATGGACCTAAAGCTGAAGATGGGGCTGTAACTGGAGATGGAGTTAGAGCTAGAGATGCAGCTGGAGATAGAGCTGGTGCTGGAGATGGCATGGAGCTGGATGTAGAGTTTGAGCTAGATCTCGCGATTGGGCAGGAGATGCAGCCAGAGGTAGAGTTGGAGATGGAGATGTAGCTGGAAATGGAGCTGGAGATGGACCTGGCGATGGAGTTGGAGATGGACTTGGTGATGCAGCTAGAGCTGGAAATTGAGCTGGAGGTGGAGATGGAGCTGCTGATGACGCTGTAAATGGAGGTAGAGCTGGGGATGGAGCTAGAGCTAGAGCTAGAACTGGAGCTAGAGCTAGAGCTAGAACTGGAGCTAGAGTTGGAGATGGAGATGGAGCTAGATCTGGAGATGGACCTGAAGATGGGTCCTGAGATGTAGCTGGAGATGGAGCTGGAGCTGGATATGGAATGCATCTGGAGCTGATATCTGAGGGTAGATATGGAGCTAGAGATGGCTGGAGATGCAACTGGAGAGGGAACAGGAGGTTGAGGTGGAGAGCTGGAGCTAGACAGAGAAGGAATTGGAGCTGTGGAAAAATATAGTGGAGCTAGAGATAAAAATGGAGCTGGACTCCGAGATAGTCCTGGAGGTGCGGGAGCTGGACCCGAGCTGGCGATGGAGCAGGGGATGGAGATGGAGCTTGAGATGGAGTTGGTGGAGCTTGAGTTAGTGCTGGTGATGGAGCTGGAGCTAGAGATGGAGCTGGAGACGGAGCTGGAGCTAGAGATGGAGCTATAGATGGAACTGGAAATAAAGATAGAGGTGTAGCTAGAGATAGAGATGAAGATTGAGATGGAAATCGAGATAGAGATTACGGGATAGAGATCATAGTGCTTTATAATGTGTATTATAATTTTGTTATAGTGTTGTGGTCGTGCATTGTAGTGTGTTTATAGCATACTGCCTCAGTGTTTTTATACTATCACAATGTTATCGGTGTATATTTATTGGGCATGTTATATTGTTATAGAGTATTGTCGTGTTACTTTTATATGAAAGTGTGTAAAATTGGTGTTATAATGTGTAATAGTGTATTAAAGTATGTTATATTGTTATAACTATAGCACACTATAAAACACACATTTACAATACATATTAACACAATTACAGTATGCAACAGTAAAAATATATAGTACACTATAACATACTAAACATAACCATATAACAACATTATAATTATAACACTATAACACATTATAATACTAATCTCTATAATATACAGTATAACACACTATCTCACTATCAAATTATAATACTATATTACACATTATAATAATATTTTAATTTAATCCCCATATACACTATAACACAGCACAGATTACACCATACATGCACTATAATACACTAACACAATAACAATATAACATATATTACACCATAACACACTAAACTATAATGCCACTATCACTGTAACACACTATAATACATTATATCAAAATAAAACTATACACCATAATAAACTACTACATACGATTTACCATTAAAACATACTATAACAAAATCTAATTACGCACTAAAAAAGATTTTAACACTACAACACACAATAATACACTATTTCATACTATGACACACCACATCAAAACTATAATACCATATAATACTGTAGAGTTTCACTATAACAAACTATAACACTATAATAATACCACATCATAATACTATAACATTATAACAATATATAACACAATATAATACTGCAGCACACTATAACACTATAACATTAATAATAGTCTAATGGACAACAACAGACTCTCACATTATAAAATTATATATAACACAATAAAGCACTAACACACTATAAAACGCACTATTATACACTATGACATATTACAACACACTATAATACACTATAATACTATAATGCTATATACAATATACAATATAATACAAAATAACACCTTAAAACAATATAGTGTTGGTGTAAATCACGATTATTACGATAATACTCGCTCTGTAACACGCCATAATCTACTATAACACTGTAAAACAACATACTAAAACACAGTATAATACTATATGACATTATGACACACTAAAATAGAATATAAAGTACGATAATAATCCAAAACACCTTATAACAATATCACACTGTAACTATAATACACACATTATAAACACATTTTAACATACACAATAAAACACTATAACGCACACTAAACCGTTATAACTCACTAATATGGTTAATACACAAAAACACACTTTAACAATTATAACATACTCTATAATACTATATAAAACTATATCATATATTAGAACATATAATAACACATAATCACACAAAATACACTATAAACACTATAACACATATTACCATACACCACACATACACAACAACAATACCACAAAAAATGATAATTACACTGTTACCACACACACCATATCACTCTAATAGAATAACACACTTTCTGAGGCCCACAGGAGCCGTTGGAAAGGAGGAGGGGGAGGAGCGACACCCGACCGGTAAGGTTAAAATCAAGCGCGGGACTTGTTTTTACCTAAATCCATAACGTTCCATTTGGAGAAGTGGGTTTTTTTTTGGAGGAAGCCGCCGCTGATTGGTGGGAAGTGGACTAGGGTAAGCAGCTGATTGGTGGGAAGTGGACCAGGGTAAACAGCTGATTTACAGTCAGATTTCAGCAGTTTGTAGTGATTTTAATATTGTTGTTGATATTGTATCCTGTGTAAGGGGGAGTATGAAGGCCAGGGCAGTGTACTGTTCTGGATGTCCAGATGTGGGAGGGGTCAGGGAATCTGATAGCCCTCCAGACATCCACATCTGCGCCAGGTGTGTTTGAGATGGGGCTCCTAAAGGACTGTGTTAGGAACCTGGGAGCAAGCAGCTCGATTGACCTCCGTCTGGTCAGGGAGAGTGAGGAGGTAATAGGAGGAGCTACAGGGATGATAGTCACTCCCAAACCACAGGAGGCAGACAAGTGGGTCACAGTTAGGAAAGGGCAAAAAAGGGGCAGAAGGCAGGGGCTGGAGAGTACCCCTGTGACCGTGCACCTGGAAAATAGGTAACTCGGGTTTGAGTTACGATTGGAGGCACAGCCTAGCGGGGGCAGCAACAGCGGCCGGGCCTCCGGCACAGAAGACCGGGCCCTGATGCTCAGAAGGGTAGCAAAAAGAGGAGGGCAATTGTAATAGGGGACTATATAGTTAGGGGGTCGGATAGGCGATTCTGTGGACGCAGTCGGGGGACCCGGATGGTAGTTTGCCTCCCTGATGCCAGGTCTCGCATGAGTCAGAACGTTAGTCCCAAATAGATTCTGATAAGGGAGGGGAGAGTAGGAGCCTGATGTTGTGGTACACATAGGTACCAATGACATAGGCCCAGAAAAGTGACGAGGTCCTGAGGGAATTTAGGGAGTTGGGGGGAAAGTTAAAAGAGAAGGACCAAAAGGGTAACGATTCAGGATTTACTGCCTTGAGCCGCATGACAGTGAGAGTAGGAATGAAATTGAGTGGAGGATAAATGCGTGGCTGAGTGGACTGTGCAGTGGGCAGGGATTCAAGTTTCTTGATCACTGGGACCTCTTTTGGGAATGCATGAATCACACAAAGGACGGGTTGTGAACTTGAACCCGAGGGGGACCAATAATCCCTGGCAGGGAGATTTGCAAAGGCTACTGGGGAGAACTTTTTAAACTAGAAAGGCTGGGGGGAGGGACTCGGGTAGAGTGGCTATGGGTCAGAGGTTGTGGGGCCAGAGGCAGAGAAGGGAAGCACTCGGACCCAATTTGTAGGCGAGAAGAGAAAAAGAGTAAATAATTCAGATTCCTTTATTGTCCTTAGACCTTTCGGTCGGTAATGAACGAAATTTCGACCTTGCAGTCATAACATGTAAATAAATTAAAAACGATTACAATAAGAAACCACATATTTTATACCATCCCCGCACCACAGTGAGTCACGCAAGCAATCACCACGCACCTCACTGTGGATGTGAGGTCTTTGACACTGGGTTGTTCCACCCCTCTGTACTGAGGAGAGAAGTATCCAGGCCTTCAGATTGTCGAATGTCATCGATCCACCAGGCGGGAGCCTGGTCACCGTCGAAGCCAGGGCCAGCCACCGCCAGAACTCCACAGGTACTCCACCAACAGCGCCCAGTCTGGGATCGACCTGGGAACGTGGAGGCCGCCGTGAGCGATCAGAAGGGCCGGGCCATCCGTGGAGCAGCTAGCCGCAGGTGGGAGGAGAGGGCCTGGGGAGCGCCAGGGGCTGCCCGGCGCCGCTAGCTCCTGAGCCCTATCGGGAGTGGAGAGGGCCGAGACCCGCCCGCCGTGATATACTCATCGCCGAAGCCGGGCGGGGGGGGCGCCCGCCGGTACCAACACACAGCTGGAGATGAGGCCGGGAAGCCGCCGGAGCGCCGAAGTGAAGACGGGGGCCGCCGGGAAGACACCGACACGCGCGGGAAAGCCCGCCGGAGCGCCGAGAGGGCCGCTATGCCGGGAAAGAAAAATATTGGAGGCACCCGCTGGAGGGAGAGCCGCCGGAGCGCCAATGCCGGGGTCCGCTGCTGGAACACCCCTGGAAGCCGCCTTAAGCCGCCGAGCGCCGCGAATACCTACCCACTCACCACTGTAGGAAGCATACAAACCACACAGAGTACCCGGCAAAACAGGAAACACACCGCAACCTTCTATAGAGATGGTTTGTAAACTGTACAATGGCGCCAATTCCGGTGCCGCTGAGCCAATGGGCTGGAAACACCCCCGCTGGTATAGGAGCCGCAATGCGGCCGCTGCATGGAACACCCGCTGATGGGGAACGCAGAGGCCTGCCGCCGCCGCCGATAAGGTGGGCGACACCGGAAGCTCCGAAAAACACAACGCGGTTCGCCACAGATCCAGGCCACCAGCTCGCCCATTAGGCCTCAGCACAGACGGAGACGGTGAACGGGGGACACGACATGGGGGGGGGAGGAAAAAAGAAAGGTCGCACATCCCCCCGAAGGGAGAGACCAAACCTTGTCTCTCCCACCCTCCCCCCCCCCCCCCACACAACACAGCCTAACAAACCAAAAAATTCCAACTAAAACAGACACAAAGGACAAAATAAAAAAATAAAAAAAATTTTTATACAGACGGGACTGCAGGTGAGCCGCAGCTGCCACGCAGCGCCGCCACTCCGGAAAAAAAAAAAAAAAAAAAAAAAAAAAAAAAAAAAATAAATAAGAAAAAAAAAAAAAAAAAAAAAAAAAAAAATAATGAGGCAGTCAGGTGACGGAGGTATGCGTTGGTGAGCACTCGGGACCGTGATCACAATACCATTAGTTTTTTTTTTTTTTTTTTTTTAATTTTTTTAATTGTAGAGAAATAGACAGAGAATAAGGCATGGTGGGTTTTCTAAATGTTATATTTTAATGCTAGGAGCATTGTAAGTAAGGTGGATGAACTTTAGAGCCTGGATTGATCACCTGGAAAATATGATGTTGTGGCAATCAGTGAAACATGGTTGCAGGAGGGCTGTGATTGGAAACTAAATATTCCAGGATTTCGCTTTGCTTCAGGTTTGAGATAGAATTGGAAAGGGACCAGAGGGGGGGGGGGGAGGTGTTGCATTGCTTGTCAGAGAAGATATTACAGCAGTGCTTTGGAAGCAGGATAGATTAGAGGGCTCGTCTAGGGAGGCTATTTGGGTGGAACTGAGAAGTGGGAACGGTGTAGAGCAACACCTTAGGGGTGTATTTTATAGACCGCCAAATTGGGGAGCGAGAATTGGAAGAGCAAATATGTAAGGAGATAGCAGATATTAGTAGTAAGCACAAGGTAGTTGGGGATTTGGGAGATTTCAATTTTTTTTCCAAAAATAGACTGGGAAACACATTCTGTAAATGGGCTGGATGGTTTGAATGGAGTTTGTAAAATGTGTGCAGGATAGTTTTTTGCAGCAGTACAAGAGGTATCGACCAGAGAAATGGCAGTGCTGGATCTCCTATTAGGAAATGAGGCAGGTCAGGTCGGAGGTATGCGTTGGTGAGCACTTCGCGGACCAGTGATCACATATACCATTAGTTTTTCGTTTTTTTTTTTTTTTTTAAATTTTTTTAATTTGTAGAAACAATATATACCGAGTACACTCTTATACGGCAGTGTAAATTATATAATGTACAAAATTATATAATATTGATTTATCGATGATACTGTTTTATGTTAATGTAGTATTATCCATTATTACATTTCCTGGTTATTTATTTTATATAATTGGAGTGTATGTAGTATATTCCTAAAAATAAGCAATATACTCACACTTCTCATACCATAGATTCTTATTCTTCTAATTACCAAATACGAAATCCCCCCTAATATAACTACATAGAATACCCAATCTTAAACAAAGTTTCTATGATATTCATAATGTTATCAAAATATTAAGAATGTTTGTATTTATATTAACTTTATATTATCAAAATTATTATATAGTTGAAAATGCACAAGTTTATATAATTACAAATTTAAAAGACATCTATAATCTTTTCATACAAGTAATAATAGGTGTATACATATTAAAAATTTATATAGTATGTTTCTATAGTTTTTTTCCCTAATTAAAGATGAGAAGATAGAGAAAGAGAGTAGAAAAAAGAAAAGAAAATGTGAGAAGTTTGATGGAGATTAAAAATATTACTAAATAATTCCATTCTTGGAGCTACATTCATGATACTATTATATGTATTTCTTCATCCATTCAGATATTCAGGCCTCAGTCAAGTCCCTGCGCCGAACCATTATGACCCTGTAGATATTTGATGTAGGGAGACCAAATCCCTTAGAAGAGATCTACCTGTCCATAAGGACAAGTCTCAATCTCTCCCAAGTGAAGTGTCTCCGTCATTTCTGTATTCCACATTTTAATTGTTGGGAATACAGGGCCTTTTCAAAATTTTAATATTAATTTTTTCCCAATTATTAAAGAATAGTCGATAAAAGTTCTTTGATTCCTTTGTAATTATTTGTTCCGTTTCCGGTATTCCAAGTATGATTAACTTTTGGGTCACGGGAATCATAGTAATATTAATAACATCTCGAGATTTATCTTAAATATTTCATTCCAATATTCTACAATCTTCGTACAATTAGTAAATGAATGTGACAAAGTTGCTTCTAAGATTTGACCATTTTATCACATATAGGTGATAATTTGGAAATATTTATGTAATTTAGATTTAGAATAATGTTAATCTATGTGTAAAATTTTAAACATGTATAGAGAGCATGTTTAGCATTTACGAACTAAGTTAGTAATGTATGTGTTGTAAGCTTTCCTTCCCATATTCTGGGCTTATTATTTGACCTAATTCATTTTCCCAACGCTGTCTGTGTATTTCCGATGATGGAATATACACTTTTCCCTAAATATTGTAAATGTATGATATCATTTTTTCTGTATTTGGATGTTTATTCAAGCATTCATCTAAAATTTCACTCTTTCTATTTCTGAATTCTTGTGTATTTGCAGAGATATAGTTTCTGATTTGTAAGTATCTGAAATATTCATTATTATGAAGCCCGTAGGTTTGTTGTAATTCTTGAAAATGAAAGAAAAGAATTTTCCTTATAAAAAAGATCCCCTATATTTAAAATTCCTTTATTTTTTCCATTGTATAAAAGCCTTATCCATCGACGACGCGTTTTTTTTGTTTTTTTTTCTTTTGTTTTTTTTAAACGTAAAATTGTTGGCAATAGTAAGACTAGCGGTATAAATTTTAGTTTTAATGTTTTCTTTATTTGTTTGCAAATACGTATTCCACTTTCTATTATCAAAATGTTTTTCACTATAAATTTTCTTAGGTACATTAATATTAGCAAATATTATAGAGCTAATTCAAATGGGGAAAACAGTCTTCTCTTTCCATTTTTAACCAGTTTGGTTTATTATCTATTTCTTCTAACCAGAAATTTCATATTTTTAATATTAACTGCCAATAATAAAACATAAAATTTGTTAGGCAAAGCTAAACCCCCGTTTATTTTAGCTTTAATAAGTGTTTTTTTTTATTTATTCTATGATTCTATAATCCCAGATAAAGTTAGTGACTATAGAGTCTACTTTAAAAAAAAAAAAATTTTAGAGAGATATATCGGGATTGATTGAAATAAATATAATAATTTGGGAGGAAAATCATTTTTATTGCGTTTATTTTACCTAACATTTGAGATAGGAAACTTTTTTTTCCAGTATAAGATATTTTTATTTAATTTATTCAATAATAACGGGAAATTAGACTTAAATAAAGAGTCATATCATTTTTGTAACAAAAAAGACCAAGATATTTAATATTTTCATTTGTTATCTTAAAAGGAAATTGTTGTAATATCTGTAAGTTTATTCATGGTTATTGGCATAAGTTCACTTTTATTTCCAATTGATACTGTATCCTGAAATTAAACAATTCCGTTATTAGTTTTAACAAAAATTACGGATACTTTTATTTCCGGTTTCGTTAATATAAAGTAATACATCGTCCGCATATAACGAGATTTTATTCTTAGTATCTTTTAGTATCATATCCATATATTTCCGGGTGCAATCTTACCTTTGTAAGCAAGAGGTTTTTCGATTGCTAACGCAAACAGTAATGGTGATTAAAAGGCATGCCGTGTCTACAACCTCGAGATATAAACTAAACTTAGTTGATAGACATATGGTTTGTTATTATTCTAGCATGTTGGGTGTTTTGCATATAATAATTTAATCCAAGTAGTAAACTTATCACCAAGCTTAAAAGCTTCCATCACCGAAAATAAATAAGGCCATTCCACCTGGTCAAAAGCTTTTTCTGCATCCAACGAGATAACTACTAAGTCTTTTTTATCACTTCTTTTCGAATATATGATATTAAATAACCGTCTTAGATTATATGAAGAATTTCTTTTAGGTATAAATCCTGTTTGATCAGGATGAATTAATTCGTTAACAACTTTGCTTATCTTTGTGCAAGGATCTTTGTTAAAATTTTTTGATCCGTATTTAATAAAGCAATTGCTCTATATGATCCTGGGTCATCCAAATCTTTATTACTTGATGGGTATAAGTGTTATAATAGAATCGTTTCATTTATCTGGTAATTTTTTTTCTCTTTGTGAATATATCTGTTCATATAAAGATTTATAAATATGGACCATTGGTTCATGAAAAATTTTATAAAATTCCGAGCTTATAATACCATCTGGTCCTGGAGTTATATAAAAATAAAAAATAACATAACCCATTTTTTAAAGATTTAATAGATTCCTTGGATTTCTTTTAAATAATATCGGCATTTAATATTCTCTATTTGTAAAATCTAATTCTTTAAGTTACATACATTTAAAAAGGCATCTATATTCTGTTTAATTTACTGTCCGTTTTAACCAGTATACAAACAGATTTTATAATATTGCATAAATCAATCATTATATCCTTGGTTGTATTAATAAATCAAACACGTTTTTGGTGATTTAATCCTATGTATAATTTTTTTCAAAGCTTCAATTTTCCTTAATTGTCGAGCCAAATAGTTTTTTGTGTTAGTCTCCCCCCCAAATTCAAACAACAATTGTTTTATATTTTTGGTAATATTTTAAAACTTATCAGTAAAAATATTTTGTTTAATTTATACTTCAATGCTACAATTTTATTATGTTATTATTATATCTGATTTTATTGGCATTCAGTATATCCTAATTGTTTAATCTCCTATTCTAAGTCCTGTTGTTCCGTTTCCGACTCATTTTTATTATGGAATGCATGTGAGAAATCATAATTCCCTCGAAGATATGCGCATTAAATGGTGTTCCCATAATAAAGAGCGAGATATTTCTGGTTGATCATTTTATTACAAAAACATCTTAAACTAGTTATACTAAATACCAGAGTGTGTTTATTTTTTTAAAATTTGGGGTTTAAGTTTCATTGACCCTAGATTTTTTCTCTGTTTTAATAAAACCATTATTTTTTTAAATTTTAAAATGTTAATTAGGTCGCATTGATTCTGTAAAATACAATAATATTATTATAATAGATTTTGGTAAACTAATAGTGTATAGTGAAATAGCTGATGCAACCTTCTACCAAAAGTAATCTATTCTTGAATAAGTTTTATGTAACT